>JAFBJQ010000239.1:223747-253747 GCA_016785345.1 Trinectes maculatus
GGGGGGGGGGGGGGGGGGGGGGGGGGGGGGGGGGGGGGGGGGGGGGGGGGGGGGGGGTCGTTTCCAACAAGCTGATGGTGACTGCTCTGTTATTGCAGAACGCACAGGATGCCATTGAGAAGGTGTTGCATATACACCCAATGTGGCAACACGGCGCCTCTCTCTCTCTCTCTCTCTCTCTCTCTCTCTCTCCGTTTGACCTGCAGGTGTTGTATTCAAGAAGCGCTGCGTCTGTGCAATGTAAAACAAAGTGAGATGCCACAAGAACGGCTCTGATCAGAGATGCATGTTTAAAGTTATAGTAAGGACATTGTGCCAAACTGTACGCTGCCTATAAACTCTCATTCTCCCTCTCAGCATGCCAGTAATGATGCCATACTGCTGCCAAGGGAATGTAACATTTCATTTTTTTATGTGCAAGCTTTATGGGCTGCTAACACCTTTGTTTATCAGCTTTAAAGCATGGCAGTCAGTGAGGAGTTCCCCTCATGTGGTGAGTGGTGACCCGCACAGTGGCACGCCGTGCCCTCCCTCATCCAAAATGCCTTTCCACCTGATTGCCAGATACGGATTCACCGGGGACAAACGATGAGTCACAATCTGCAACTCGAAATGATTGAATGATAACATGACAGGTATGAGTGTGTGTGTGGTGTTTGTGCACCTGTAAGTGAGAGGGAATGTGTGAGAGTTGTGCCAGTGGAAAGGCGAATATAAAGGTGAACTATGTCAATAGAATCCACCTGCTACAGTTAAAACCAAGTTACCAAAATAAAACCATTAATTGCGTTGTAAACAAGGCGGTGACTATGTCTATTACTACCAGTACTATTACTAATAGCAATTACTGGTGATATTCATTCATGATTCAGCTAATTTTGTTAATTCATTAATTCATCCATGGTGGATAAAAATATAGCACTCGCATAAATTACACATACCAATAAACACAAATGAGATATGAGGTATAAAGTGCACCATTACGAGTTGACATCAAATAATTAGTGTTTAAAGAGTTTGTAACTCTGACAGTCGATATAATGGTATATAGACTCAGGCCTACTGATAGTAGAATGCCTGAAGTTTTTTTTTTTTTGAAGGTTTTGTATGACTCGGCCCATTTGCTGCCATTGTTCTGCTAAAACAACCGTTTCTATGCTTATAGGCTGTCGGCTTTGTCAGAATGAATCGGATCAATAGCTGAAATGTATTACCAAAAAATCTATAGCTCAGCCGCCAGCATCGAGTGTCACTCTGCATTACCCTTGGTTAGACGACGATGCCAAAGTGCATTTAACACATTTTCCAGCAGAGACAATCTATTTCAAGATTAATGTTGGGGAAGCGAAAAGTATTTGTTCACAAAAGCACCTGTAATTTATGTTAAAAATAGTCAGCCAAATATGCGGCTCTGGTTTGTTTGTGCATATTTTAGCCTGTGGCTGAAATTATTTTCCCCCACTTGTTGCATCAGTATCTTCAAGTGAGCTGCATTTACAGCGTCTTTGCAGTCTGTGCAGAGCTGACTGCGCTAACATATAGACTATAAAAATATTAAAAATACTATGTGATATACAGAAAACTTAAATGCAGTTTTGAATTACATTTTTTTTTTTACAAATCTTTGTCTGCCTGTCCTAGAGTACACTGCAAGACAAGAATATATGACCTGTATTCTGCTGGATGTTTTTGTGTGTATAGAAGAGAACAGTATGTTTTAGCTTCAGGAAATGTGTGATGAACGAGAGGAAGAAGTGCATTGTGGAGCAGTGGGCAAGACGCATTTCATAGTGTTTTGTAGTATTTTGTAGTTTGTGTTTCTATGTCTTTCTGCAGTGTCGTTGTAATCTCACCACAGCAGGCTGTAAGGTGTAAATGTCAGGTGTCAAGTAGGACTCAATGCAAGGTTCAATCGAGAGTCATCATCAATCTGGCACATACACCGTCAGAAATAATGACTTAATATTAGTCACATTCACATTTTGGAAACATCATAATATGGTTCAAAACCAGTTTGGGTGGAGCCTTATTAGTAATTTAAGACAACGTGCAGGAAAGACGAGACAAAGAGAGACAGAGCAATAATGAACTGCCTCTGAAACAAAGGTATTTTTATTCCACTGCTTAACTGACAACAAACGCAAGTGAGCAGATGGAGAGGCCATGAAGGGGGAAATGTTGTTCTGCTCTGCAAAGCTGAACACATATTTACAACTCAAGATAAGGATGATGGAAGATCTCATCCGACATGATGGCTAAATAGAAAAGTCAGAACAGGAGGGCACAAACAAAAATACACAAAGGTGTCACAGATAGGGAGAGATTCTTTTATATGGTGCACAGGGTTGCACAAATAAAAACGTCACTGTTTCCAGGAAACATCGATTTCTCGCCTGATGTATGATTTGAAGCCATTGCCCAGTATTTATAAATAAAATCCAATAAATCATTACAATGTAGGGTGACTCCTATTTTTTCTTTATTGAAATATTGGTGGCTTCCCGTTCTCCCTCATACTAGGAGTGAAAATAACTATCTGCATCCGAAATTGTGTTCATGCTTAATCTTGTAGACATAATTTCAGTAGACATTTCCTTGATTGCTTCGTTTCCTGTGTTAAATGACGTTCCTCCACCATTTACACATATACAGTCTGTGAATTTGAGCGACAGAGACAATGTAAGGACGGAGTCAGAGTGGGCGGACAGGGCCGGATCTTGACCTAGTAGACTGCTGTTTGTTTCCTGTTCCTGCATCCATGAATATGCAAATGTTTTGAATGGATTTTTGAATGGTTTTGAGAAGCACATTGGAGGAGTTATTGCACCTGTGTGTGTGTGTTGTATATTGTATATTGTGTTTGCATGTATAATAGATTTGGTGTGTGATTATACACAGTCTGCTATATAACTCCGTTACAGCAGCATGGCCCTGATAAAGACAGCAACCTGATTGTTCCCAGCGTTGGCCTTGCTCCTGTCTCTTCTCACCACTTGACCCTGGCTGCCATCTTGTCTGGCTTTTGCTTTGTGCCTCCCGGTTACTGATAAATAGTGAGAAGTGAGAGGCAGGGATGGCGGAGTGGATTTTGTAATCTGGATGCGATTGCATCAAGAGAAGTAGCCCACCACACTACCGGCAGTGTGGGTTGAAAATGTTGGAGGGGGTTGGTGGAGAAATACAGAAATAGATAATTGGAGACGAGAGGCAAACAGAGATCAAGTGAGAGGCTTTGCACATTTGAAGAGCGTCTACGCCATGACTCTGAGTAGCGAGTCGAGTAGAGGAGGAAGTAAAAGACAGGAAGTGACATACACTCTTTCAGTGAACTCATGAGGCGTTATTGGTCAGTGTCACGTAAAAATACCCAAAGATCTTATTCCCCGGAGTGACCAGTTCCCTCTGCACGCAAGATCTTTGTGGTTGTTCAGGGTCTTTACAGCTGGAACGTAAACACACCGTTTTGTGGCACTCGCTGAAACAAATAATGTTGTTGTTGTTCTTAAAGGGGACAGTCCCCTCCGTGGAGACGACACTGATGTATGCAGAGGTGTGAGTTATTATCACGGCCGGGTAACTTTTTCTCTCGAGCTCAGAACAGCGCCTCCACCAGTAGGAGTCACTGGTGCCGAAACTAAGACGTGACCTGCAAGCTCTGCCAGTGTCTCCTTCCAGTGCTGGAGATATCGTTCTTGTCCAACAGCTGACTGAACAGTGAGGCTTCTTGGATAAAGGGCATGATTCTTACAGGCCCTCTGATTAAAACTTTTCATTGATCCATACGCTACCGATGGACTGACACAACGAGCCACACGGGGGTTGCTTTATTTTGGTCCTTACGTAGGATTGGAAAAACTGTAGGGTTTTTTTTTTTTTTGGCCTCGAACCACAGTGGTCTTATGTTACTCTGAAAGGATGAGTAAGGCAGAGGGCTATTTGTGGTTTGTTATCCTGCCCAGAGTGAAGGCATGACACAGGGAGCAGCGTCATCCAAGGAATAGGAGTGCACCCCGGCCCTTCCTCTAATATTGACCTGGACACTAAATTAATTCTTTAAGTGTCCGATGTTTGGCAGACTGGATGGCTGGATGGATGGATGGATGGATGGATGGATGGATGGATGGATGGATGGATGGATGGCAAAGAATAAGAAATAATCCAGATAAAATATGTGCCGGCCCACCCAGACTGCGAGAGGCGAACAGGATATTATAAGAACGGATATCAGCAGTCTAGCCAGGAACAGATGGTGAGACATGGCTACACACAGACAGGTTCTTCCTGCCAATAGAGGCCTGACAGAGAAAAGTGTCAGCATGTACACGCACAGACATGCAAACAGATTCCAGGACTTCTGAAAGTCGTGATGCGGGAGCATCATTGCACTCAAAGAGTGCGTCGCTGTCACTGTCCCACCCACAGCCCTTCATTTCCTCTCGGCGCCTTTGTTCTTCTTCCTCGTCTCTTTTTAACCGTCTGCCAACGTTCAGCCTCTTCCACTAACTCCCTCCATCCGCCCGCTTGTTTTTCTTCATTGTATCATTCGAGATGTCACAATAATGCATTTGAAAACGAGCAAAAACGGATGCCGGTGCCATGCCCCCACGCATTCATTTGATCTGGTTTTGGATTCCAGTTCCCAGCAAAAACATTTACGTTCGCCTGGTTAATTATTCATTACAGGTAGTAGAGAGGCAATATCATCAAATAAGCTAATTCAAAAGAGCTCTCAGGGACTATTAGATGTAGCTCAAATGTTTAGTTCACAGTTAATGAGGTTTAACTTTGTCTGATGCGCATCAGACATCCTAACGCCAGCATCAGCCGGAGGGCAGAGCAGGATAGGCTGGTGTCCAGGTAACATGCGGAGTCCCGTGTTATGCGTTTTTCTTGCTGTAAGAATATACAATAAATGACAAGTATCCTTAGACGAGATGTCAAGATAAACAAATCAAAGCTCATGCATTTTGGGAAACGTTTGCTTAGCTGTGCAGTATGAGGCTATTTTGACTCATTAAATTAAACCACATCGTCACTCAGCAGTGTTTGCTATTTGATCTGGAGTTGATCTGCGCGGGTCAACAAATGATACAATATAGTATATTAGCGAGGTTTAGAGCTGTTTTTTTTTTTAAAATAACAGACCATATTTAGCATCTTTTGCCAGTTGGCATATGCAGTAAAGACAGCTGTGCCTGCAAATTAATATAGTTGCAAATGTGGCTGTACTTCTTTTTGAAAAATAAAAGACTGAACTGATTATGTCGTATTGGTGCAATAGCTTCGGTACAACTGGCAACATACATCTATATATTATTCTCTCCTGTCACTCATCGGTATTCTGCTCACTCTGCACTTATAGTTCCTGTGTATAGTTTGTATGGCCAGTCTGGATTCTGAATTGTTTTTGAGGAAACGCACAGCAGACAGAAAAGCTGTTAATAGAATTTAAAATATATATATATGCACAAATAGACTGAGGTAGTTTTAAAAGCCTAGGATGACCCATATATCCTCCCAGCATGAACCCACCCATATTTTCCATTACAAATAAACGCCCACCACCTGCTCTCTGCCACTGATGATCGTAATTGCCCCACTCTTATTAGCTACCAATACAATGTCCTCTCTCCAGGGGAATGAGATGGAGAAATATTGGTCTGCGTCTGTGAGTTTGTTTACAGGGTGCCTTAATGGAGCGGTCCCATCTCTTTCTAAATGAGGGTGTTTACTCATGCATACATACATACATATGGGTCTGTGATGTGTGTCAACCGCTGAATCAGTTCTTGCATCAATGTCACGCTGATGTTCTCCTGCTCCGGTGTCACTCCTGGGCCTTTCTCTTTCAATTTCCCTCTGTCCGCTTTCAGTGTATCGTTTTCATCTTCCGTTTGTGTCTGAATCCATCAAACATTTAAAATGCCCAAATCACGGTGACAGAAAGTGGCTATGAATGGAGAGGGAGGGAAAGGAAGACGCTGAGCACTGATGGCGCTACATGGGGGATTTTAGAGAACAGATAGAAGACAATGCACGAGTTTGTTTTTTGAGAGCTAGAAAAGATAGATTGAAGCATATCTGCATTCATCTGGTGCACCTACGTCAAACCCAAAGGGCCAGATCAGGCCGCTGGCACAATTCCAGCCCACAAGATAATTTTAGATTTTCTACTCATACTGGCCCTGTTCCATATTGCCCATAACGCAGATACTTCAACCCCCAACATCCACTGCAACATCCTGCACTGTCAGCACCTAAACAGACCTAAATGCCCTCAAAGCCTTCTCCTTCAGATCAGGTCATCAGAGGCTCAGATCCCCTCCTCCAACATGTTTCATTGTCACCTTGTCATCAAGCCAAAGCCATGTCAAAAGACATAGTGGCATAGTTGAACCAAATTACTAGGACAGAGTGATAATAATAATAGTTTCATTCGTTTATTTTAAACAAAACAAAACATCAGTTAAATAAAAAAATACAACAAAGGCAGGGTCTGCAGAGACAATAAATATGCATTTGCTCCACATTAAAGTGTATTAGAGATCTGTCTGAATGAGTCTATTATCAACATGTGAATCAACTTGTGTTTGATTGACTAAAAAAATATCTGACCACTAATCGAGGTGTGTTTTGTAAATAACATTGTGTTTCTTTTTGGCAAGTTTGTTTTCTTGGCTTCTACCTACAGTGTGAATTTTAAAATCATGAGACATTGTGAACGACTGGAGTGTTTATTGACAGTGTAATTATTTGACTTGCACTAAATTACCAAGGCCGACCCAAGAGAACAACCAGTGATTGATATGGACCAGCACCCTGAAATATGCATACATCAGTCTTCATGACAGATGGGGTTTGTGTGTGAACATGTTATGTAATGTAATGAGGGCATCTATACTGGATGTTGTTGTTGACAGTGGATGAAATTAACTGTAGCACCACATGAGGAACAAGACTATGAGTCAACAGTCGTGGTAGTGGCCTTGTTAAGCTGTAGTTAGGTACAGTATCGTGAGTTATGAACTATGGGTTGGGCAAAACAAACAACTTCAGGTTGTTTTTAATTTTTTAAAAATTATACAATGAATCAGTCAATCAAAAAACAATTTTTGAATTTAAATGAATTTTTTGAATTTCATTAGTTTTGTCGGTGTTTGGTCACAAATTAGTATGCTAACTCAAAATAAAAAGGTATTGGATAATAATTTAAGGTCGCTTAAATTCATCCTGTGGGGGACATGAATGTCTCCACAAAATGTATTGTCACATCCGGTGACATTTTTTTTCTTTCAAAGCCACAAATGTCAACCTAATGGTCATGGAGGGGGGGTGAAATTATGGGGTTACCGACTTCAGTGTCCGTCTTATTCTGGAGAACACGTAGGCCTGCACAAAGTTTGAGGCCAATCCATCCAATAGTTGTCAAACCAGCGCAACAAATGTCACAAGCGTGGCCAAAAAAACCCCCTGCAAAAGTATGAGTGGGAAAGAAAGAACTGAGATGCAGACAAAGTGTGATTTATGGAGGTTATTTGTGTGGTTGGATTGATTGGTTGCTGGAGGTTAGAGAGTTACAGGAGAGAAAACTAGACAGCTGCTCGAGGCCCAGTCAGTGTTTATTTATAAATAAAAGCTTTGAATAATTTAGAGGAGCCATCAAGAGAGCATGTGGGCTTTTTCCCTGAGTTGGATAACCAAATCCTGAATTTTCATGGGACTGTCAGGTTTGTCGTGTCCTCTAAAAAGATGCACCTGGGGATGGGAACGCTGTGTTTGGTCACACTGGAAAAAATCAGCTCTGGTTTCCCTGACATAAAACATATGGGTTGTTTTTAATTAAAAAAAAAAAACTCAAATGCATTACCTAAAAACTATTCTGCCATCCCCTTATCTCTCCATTCATCATCTCTTTGTGACTTCACGATCTCTGTACGCCGCAGCGTCCGCAGCATTTGATCTTTGAGATGTGGTGCGAGATTGCTGTGGCACTGGGGCCAGGACTCGTGAAACAATAACATGCTGCAGGGATCACAGGCGCACAAATCAGACACAGAAAGGCCCGGGCAGAGATTAACAGCAAAAAAAGCATAAGAGAAAGAATAAAGTGGAACAGGGAGTGTTTGTGTGTTTGCTTTGGCGATGTTAATAGAGAGGGGAGGACGTTGTGGATGAAGAGACGTTAAAATAAAAATCAGCTACATTTTACATCATTCATCCACATGACCTTTTTGATCATGGGGTCATTGATCATTTATTATAGGTTTTGGCTGCATCAAAACATAGACTCTTGAGTTGTTGTCTAGTTTAAACGAGCCAAGTATATAGAATATCATGTCGGGAAAAATATATTATACCTTTTTTTAGAAAATGGGCTGAACTGTCATTTTATTTTAAAACTCCCTGTGGAGTCTTATGTCAAGAACATTACCGTTTACAATGCTTCCTACCAAAACCCATGACATGTTGACGATTTTAAATGCATTCTCTTCTTTAACCTTTGCAAGGGCACATTTTTTTGTTATTCTGAAATTTGCACTGTGGCACCTGCTTTCCTCAAAGCAGACACCTGTTGAAATGTCAGTGTGAAACATGTTGGTTTGTGTGCCGGTCAACAAAACAACACAACTGAGACTTTTTCCTTTATAGTCCTCATACTGTAAACAAGGTATCTGCTGTACTTCTACAAGCTACTAAAAATACTCGCCAACAGTAAGATTTGTGCGACATTCTAAACTTTTGTGACTTGTTTGTCAGTATTTACCGCCTGTTGACCGTGTCACGACCCCGTCTCTCTGTCCCCTCCTTACTTGCTTTCTCTTCACCTCGCATTGTCCCTGCAGGTTCTTTGGGGAGTCGCCTTGCATGTCTGAGTAATTATACACACCCACATACATATATGCACACACATGCACAACAAGGCACACATAAACTATATAGATTTTAGATGCTTGGTATTCACAAAGTAAATGAGGATTGAATCCTGAAATAACAGCAGTTAAATATATTATACAGGAAATGAATAATAACTTTCAAAGCGGCTGGTTGGTTTATATATATACGACAAGCGAACAGGACATTTTTAGTATAGACGGGACAATACAGCATTTACGTCTGCGTTCCCACACGTCTAATGCCAGTGCCATTATGTGTCTGAATGGAGCTAATACTGTGCCTCACAGTCGCACATATAGGTGCAAAGGACACCGAAAACCACTGCTAATATCCTGCAGCTTTATGCACTTAATGGCACCTTAGGTTAGCTCTGCCATGGCCCCCGGCTCAGCTCAGCCAGAAGAGCTTGACTTCTCTTATGAATTAGATATGACATATTAGAGAGGGCATTAAATTAATCATGACAAGGGATTTACAGCTCAGTTCCAATCTTAAAATGGTCTGTCTTTAATAATGACTAATTATTTACAGGGTGCCACAGGCCCATGATTTTACAGAACCAAATTGCGATGACCCAGTCAGGATGAAACTCTCTACTGCCTCCTTATTACCAGGATTAATATTACATCATTATTACCACAAGGTAGGGTGTTATTATTTGGCTTTGTCCATAAAGATCTCCATACATGTCCCCCATTTACTCTCACAAGTCACTTAAGAGTTCTTCTATGTCATATTATCATATTATAAGAAATATATCAAATCAAACCAGAAGAAACAGAGTAAGCAGCACAGTGTAGAGAGTGGGTGTAATGCAGCAAATTAATCACTTGCCAACATGAATAATCTATGTGCAATTACTTACTGACCAAAATAAGAAAAGGAAATTTAACTGCAAACCCAGCCTCACTATCCCTCAGCAAAGAGCTGCCACCACTATGACACATATTACATTTTATAATTACACTTCTGCAACAAATGAGGTCAGCTAACTGAGCTGAGAGATGAGGGATAAAGAGTCTTGCTCCCTGTATAGCCTCGTGTCCTTTGGGTAACCAACCACCTGCAGCTACAATGAACAGCCGACTGTCAGGCTCCAGTCGACACACAACTTAATGCACTTAATCATCCATCATCCTCTATGTCCAAAATATTTACTATACTTTCAACTTTAATTACTATATTTTTTCCCTTTCCTGAAGTTTGAAGTCTTCACTAATGTATTATTGTTTTGATCAATGGATTTATGCAGACATGTGGGAGGGAAATAATATTAAGCACTTGGCAGGTGTATAATGAACGTGTGTGTGTGTGTGTGTGTGTGTGTGTGTGTGTGTGTGTGTGTGTGTGTGGACGTGGATGATGCAGAGCTCAGATGTGGAGGGTCCGAGAGCAAAAAAAAAAAACCCCTCACATATGTGGGAGCCAAGATTGGTACCCTCATGCTTTAAGTGACAGTAACCACTGCTGAGCATGCGACACATGACTTACCAAATGAATGGCGCTCGTAGTATTACGGCGTGAATGAGAATATCTGATCAGCTGTATTACCTGTCAATGATCTCAGTAGGCAGCTCCATTTTTTCAAAAGTCTGGGATAAATGATTTCTCACTGGGCAGTGTGGATGTGCAGCACGGAAGGGTTTTTTTTTCTTAAACTAATCTCAGATATTCAAATGCAGCCTAAAAAATATCTGTTAGCCTCCACAGGAGCAGCCATATTACTGATGGCTGGTCAGATAAATTACACACAGTAGAAGTTTACTAGTGTTTACATGATTTATATGTTGTTTTGCTGTAGCACCCGAACTTAATAATGCCAACAAGGTTTGTGCCAACAATTCAAACAGGTGTCCTTACTTTAGTTTTAATGTATGTACCCTGTGTACCAAAGGCTGTGTTGGATGAAACCGGGTGGTGGCTTCAAATGATGGAGGACCGGCATAGCCTCCAGATGTAAACCTCAGTGTGCTGCTTTGGGATGTTCAAACATCCTCAGCTATTTCACATCACCTAGCCCTGCTGGAATAAACCCCGTGTGAAGGCAACCCTTCAAGTCAGGATCAAGAAAAATCTTACGTGGTAAATTTCATTCTTATTTAGGCCGAAAAATGTGAACGGCATTAAATCACATTTATGTCGCTTAAACCGTCCAAGGGATTAGACAAGATTAAATAACTCAATAAGGCTTATATAGTCAGAGGCTACGTCTCAGGTAACAGGAATCCAACAGGCAAGTGAGAGCAGAGAAACCCAGCTGGACGGAAGCAGAGAAGTGGGCAAGAAATGGATAGACAGGTGGACTGAAGGCATTAAAATGGCATCTTTGCCCATATTAGATTTGCAAACATTAAGTCGGTGCACTCCAGTGGTCTGTGAAGTTTCCAAGACTGTTAGCAGTCACAGTACACCATCCTGGACTGGAAACACCCACTGATGTCTAAAAATAAATGAGGTTGGCAGCAGCGCTAAGGCAAATATAACCCCGAATCCTGTCAGATGGTTAAAGATTTGTTTTCGTGGCACGTCGTTGATAAGTTTCTGTGGAAGTAATGAACCTTTTTTTTTTTTTTTTTTGCTGTATAAGCCAAGTAGCTACATAGAAACCTGGCTCTCGGACATGGATGGCTGAAGGTTAGTGGAGATATGACATAAGTTATATATGGTATACAGTGTGCCAACACTGCCACTTTGATGATTAAGGCCTTCAAGCAACAAACTTCATACTTTTCCACCCTGCCGATAAGGTGGAATTACTTTCAAGAAATTGCACCTACGCTTTTTTTTTCATCATAAGACCAAAACCAAACATTTTCAAAGCTGTACAGCCACAGAAAAAACATGACCTCCAACCTGATCCCTGGCTCGCCGGTCGATCGCAAGATATCTCTAAAGCAAATGAATATAAATCCTGCCACAGTCTCTGTGGCAAGTCATCATCCACAGACAAGTAATCCTAATGTCTTCAGTGACCTGCAGCAGCACCATCAAAATAAAATCACTCCCACTTTCTGACAGGTGTCACCATGTCATGGGCAGATTGCTATAAAAGTGATTCCCGAGAGGACGAATCCTTTTAATTTCAGGGGCATCATGGACTTTTTAACCTTCTAGCATCCCTCTCGGGACAAACATTGCATAATAGCCCACTGGTGGTAAGGCTGGAGTAAGAAAATGTACTGGTCAGAACCCTGCAGCCTACAGTAAATGGTAATTTATGTTTGAGATTTTATTGGACTTGAAGACCTAAGAATGTGGACTTTTAACCTGACAGATGAGAGAAATTTAAAGAGAAATATAGACGTGTGGTTGTGGCCTGTTCAACACCTTTGGAGCTGAAGATTCCGTTAGGTGTTGGTAGCCACAAGATTCTAGAATCAGACCTGGGGGAATTCTGTTTCTCTGTCTGGTCTCCCTTCCAAACTCAAACCAAGGAGAAATGATACCATTACTTAAAATCAATTAGCATGATGAATTTATCCCTAAAATCAAACGACCCCAGGGTGAGAAACAGATAAGTCAAACGCCTACGGATATGCATACGGATGGCAGCTGCAGGTGGTATTATTATCATGTGGTGGCCCATATAATGTTCATTAAGTATATTATATGTGGAGCTGCATTTGTAGATGAAACCCACGTGATCGGGGTGAATCATTGTTTGGATGACCGTCAAATCTGCCAAGTAAAAGTCACAGCGATGATGCTCTTTGAGAACAGAGCAACAGAGAGTTTTTTTTAAAAAGAGGCTTTACATTGATGAAGACGTGATTAAAAAGTGAAACAGATAAAGGACTTTGATGCCAAAATGTTTTTGTCCTCATCTGGATTCAACAACAGTGTCCTTTAAATGCCTGCTGGCATGCCTTCAAGTGGCTTTTAACCAAGGAACATCTCTATGGAGGGGGTAAAAAAAATAGCAAAACCAATATGAAAAACCAATAGATGAGTCAACCATAAAAAAGGTTCTATTCTTCTGGTGCCCATTAAAAACAAGCAATGCCACCGAAATTGTTTTTTTCCTACTTTGGAGATTAAATATAGAAGGTTTTTTGATTTGTCTGAGATCCAAGAATTGAGCAATCTTTGTTTAAGAACACCTCGCATGTGGATGAAATGTTGCACAATAATACTCAGTCTTTGAGAGGAGGAAAAGAGTTGTTAATGGCTCTATAACTCAACAATTTAACCCATTTATCACTCATATGGTTATCTTATTCTACTTCCGTACAATGACCGTGAACTTCCATACATCACAAAAGATTTCCCAAACTCTCATTTCATAGGCATGACAGCGTGCTCAGGGTGTATCAGTTCATTCTCTGCATTCTTTGCAATTCCTTTGTTATACATTACGTTGATTCACCTCCATTAATTAGCCAGAGGAAACGTGACTAATGACTGTCTCTTCTGCAACAGTTAGTGTGAAACGCCTCAGTGAAACTATTGTTGGATTTTAAAGGAGCGCCCCGCTCATTTTTTATGCAAACATTTCCTATTCATCAGAGGTACTACTCAGCCAGGCTTTATGGAGTGTTTGGGCCTGAATGAACAAAACATCCATGAAAGAAGTGATAACAGCATAATTTCACCAATCCACTCTTTTTTCCTATTTTTTGTTGCTTTCACCAACAGTAGTTGTTTACTTGTCACTAAATAGTTTTAAACAAACATTAATTCATGACCTAAAACCTCATCACATTAACTAGCACATTGTTTTCATCAGATTTGGGAGTCGGGGACGCTGTTGTCATCTAATAATAATAATGCACTATGACAGTAACAAGAACACAGAGTCAGCAGAAAAACAGTGGCGTGGTCCAGTTCTTGTCTCTGACTTTGAAGCTGTGCCAGGTTTAATCATGGCCGCACTTTAGAAGTGGTCCTGATTTAGTGGGTGAACGTGTCTTGGGTGCTTGTTAATGGTTGCAAAGGGACAGGGATGACAGTACAGCGCCTCCATGAGCAAGAGCGTTGTCAAACAGATGCAATACAATCTGACCGATGATTTCACTGGTCCTGAGGGTGTGTGGAGTCCAACCCACTCACCAGCACACCCACGGAGACACATGTGTCCATGTACAACCCTACCCAAAAATGGATGCCGTGGCTGGTCTGTGCTGGCTGTTTATTTACATGCCATAGTTATGTTTTGTTTTTAGGTGACATCTAGTGGCTGTGATTATAACGAGCGCAAAGGAGGATGTCGTATAATGGAGTGTAAAGTACATCAGAGCCAAAGGTTGTGGTCAGGTTGTGGTTAGGGGATGATTTGATAAAACAATACAGCTGACACATTGGAAAACGCAGCTCATTTCTCATTTCCAACCACTGCTTTGTCTTTGTTTTCTTTGGCCCAAGACGATAATAACGAAGAGCCAAGCCCCCGTCCCACAAGGTTGTTTATGATAGTAGTCATGACGACAAACGTCCTGCACGACTCCCACTCCCAGGGCCACTGCTTCAGGAGAGACACTACTATGGGTTGCATAAGAGGGTCGTGACAAGGGACCTGGGGTGTGGATGTTCAGGTTGTACGGCTTGTTAGCATGATGTCTCCCTTTCTTTTTCTTTCTTTCTAACACACACACACGCACACACACGCGCACGCACAGTTTCCTGCACAGCTGTGTCGGTCTTTGTTTAACATCTGTCTGCCTTCATGCATGAGTCACGCTGTAGAAATCTCAGGACGTCTATTCTCCGGAGAGCAGGAGAGGTGGAGAGGTTGCTGGAAAAAAAAAAAAAAAACAAGGACACCTGTCACTTGACTTAAAGCCACACAGGTGGAGATAAGGAGGGCATTGACGGAGCCACCTAGTCAGAACCCCCACCACCCCGTCTCCCTAAAAGACAGCGTCAGACAGAGGGACCCAGGGAGGTGTGTCCATATGGACTCCCCTGTCAAAGCCACTCAGCGCGGCAGTCCATCATCGCACTGTGGGGCAGTGTAAACACTGTTCTCAGGTCTAAGTGCCAGTAATGAAGTCATAAAACACTTCACACAGGGACCCTAAAGTGACGACACTGCCAGAAACAGTGACTGCCAGCATCAGTTGCTGATTACTGTGGGACTGGGCTGATAAGGCCTCTGCTGCACGTCTACATGAGGTGCTGCACCTCTGTGCTTCTATGGAAACATATGTCAGCTCCGTCTCATTATGCTGTGAACATGTCAGAGAAAGTGCTTTACAGTGTGTGTGTGTGTGTGTGTTTTCCGGTTTTAGCTCATCAACAATTCATGGAAAACAAAAGTTAAACATGAAAACTGTGATGAGCTGTTAATACTAACCTCCTTTTGTTTGTTTTATTTTCAACATTTGATTGGAGGGTTTTGTTGTTGAATCAGGAAGTACCCTCCACTGTTGCACTGGCCAACATCTGAACTGAAATTTCTATTCACAAAGTGAATTAGAATTTACAGCTGCATGTTTGGTGAGTTATTTTAAGAGACGTTTAAGGGACTACTCATGTTTATCATAGTAAATGATGTCACGTTTGCTGCTGGCTTATTGGACCATTACAAACCTCTGTCTGTTTATTAATTATTATAAATCACTTTAACTTTACAGACTCACCAGCAAAGGCTATAATTACAACTTTTGCAGCCTACACTTTGTTCTCCCTAATGGCAAATACCTAATCTATAAAACAAACCAATTTATTAACCAGTAAGCGGAGTGTAAATTTACTGTGAGCTTTCAGCGTGACGTATTAGAAAGTGGTATAATTAGTAATTGCCAGGCATAGTTAATTTTTGACAGATTGCTTTTTTTTCTTTACACACTAAACTGTGGGTATTGGCATCAGGGTAAGACATAGACGCTGTGGCTGCACAATATAGTGTGTCGTATCGCTGTTAGTGGCTTTTGTGTGCGCGTCCGCTCCCACCTTCCCGTTGTGTTTATGTGATTAAGGCGGCAGTCGGAGAGCTCAGTTTAAAAATGCCAGTCACACTGCTCCTGGGCACGCGCCGTTAAGTATTCTCCTGAGCAGCTGTTGCTATGTTACTGCTGGAGAAAAAAAAAAAAAACGGTAGGTGGCTGACATGAAGTTGACAGAGTTATACTTCAAGGAGTCAGTGTTTCCTTTGCAGCCTGAATGCATTCACGCTGACAGCTTGTTATGGACGCGGAGTGAGTTTAGGACTTAGTGAGAGAAACAGGTGGATGTATGGATGTCATGGAAGTGAAGTGAGGTGATTCTCAGTCTTAAGTGTTGTGGTGGAGATATACAGTGTATATATATATATATATATATATATATATATATATATATATATATATATATATATATATATATGCCTGTGCCTGTGCCTGTGCCTGTGACTGCGGGATTAAGAGAGAGGTGGGGAGTTTGTCGCCTGATAACTGAACTGACATTTACAAAAAAGTATTTAGTTTGCTGCGGGTGTAAATGTCTGAGGACGTCGCCTGGTTCTCACTGTTCCCCTGTTTTATTCTTTAACGTCTGACATGAAATGCCCTCCGTCCCCCAAGCATAGAGTATAGACGTAGATGGGAAAGTTTGTTGTGCAGTCTGCACACAAGCCTTGTCCGCCTTTGTGTCTTTGTTTCTGTGAGAAACAGACATATCAGATAGGAAGTGGACAGACAGCAGAGGAGCCGAGATAGAAAACAGATTTTATCGCTGCAGTGATGTTACACTGAGAAGATAAGACTTTGGATCAGGACTCGAGTCCACAGCTTGAGGATTAAGGCCACAGAGACCACGTTGGCAAATGTAGATTCTAAAATATGTTGTGAGAAAAAGGGGTAAAAAAAAAATTGTGTTAAACTCCGCTAATTTTTAATCGCAGGGTTAATGATTCTAGACATAGTTCACAGTAAGGTATGGGCAAATTAGTGGTCATCAGTACCATGTGTTGAAAAGTAATTGGCCTTTTAAAGAACAAAAAACGAATTGATATGCACCCCCCCACCCCACCCCCGCGCAGAACTGCCGCTAATTAAACGGTCAGCTGTTAAAATCACCAGTAATCGGGCCGCTCCATCTGCTCCGAGTGATGATTGACATGATATGAATGGAAATATGTGCACTGAATAGCCATCCCCAAAAACATGAAGTTCTTTTGTTTCAAGGCCAAAAAAAAAAAGAAAAAAAAAGGCTAGTTTGATATTCAGAATGTGTGTGCACTGCAGGCAGAATGGCTGCCTGGACCCAGTGTAAACTTCCTCTCCATCATTTTCATTTCTCTGCCTCAGCTGTTCCCACATTTAACTTCTGTCACCTCAGTCATTTTCTAGTCTCTGAAGTATGGCGCCGATTTACTCTGGGGCATATTAAACCGCAGACATCAAAGTTTTCCACAACAAAAAAACTCAGACTTCAAAGTATTAACAAAGTATTAACAGCAGATTCAAAATAAGGGAAGCCGAGGTTTTTATATATACAGTCGTTTATTGACAGCTGATTAAAGTAATAATGTTTCATCACATAGCCTTGTAGCATTCTCTTAACTGATCATAACTTAGAGGGCACAAGGTCAAAGGTTAAGGCCACAGTGACATGACAAAAATATTTTAGTAATATTATTTTTGTCACAATAATCATACAGGCTAATTCACACACACACTGCACACAACTCACACCTGATTGTCCCCTGATGTTCACCCGTCCTGCAGTAGACCTTTTGACCCTGACCTGCTGCTCTGCAGGCAAAGCAGGCGTCTCCTGTAAGGCAGCTGTTCTCCAACGCACAGATTCGAACTCACCGCATGTGAAATTGATGCAGTTCTGTCAAACAGTCTTCTGTCACGCCAGCTGCAGCTAGTTCAGAGCTAGAAGAAAATACTGGCTCAGATACACCGATACACAGATCCTATCTCAGGAACGTGCAGATTGTGCTATTTGCCGCTGATTGATATGTTGGAGAATACCAGGTGCTGGTTTACTCTGCTGTGAAATAATGGTCTTTCCATTCAAGAACTTGGTAATAGCTTTCCGTGCCACAAATCCGGAATTTCCCCTCACTCATCTCATCCACCGCTTTCACGGGTAGAAATCACCGCATCGCAATTTCTGTATTTAGGAGCGGTGTCTTCAAATTTATTTACACGCCACAGCACATTCGGAAAAACACAACTCACAACTTGCATGTATTGCATTGTCGCGTGTCGTTTCGTGGTGTTGCAAGGATCTAATAAAGTCGTTTACAAAAACGATGGCTCGTGGAAAAATAGGATCTGAAGTAGTGTTTGTCTCAAATAACCGTTTCTTTCTTCTTCTTTTTTTTTGGACCGCATTTGGAGCTTTCTTTGAAATGGGACAGTCCATGTCGACCTGACATATGCCGTCTGGAAATGCAGACTTCCAAGGATGCAGCTCCTGAACTGGGACACAGCATGAGACTTAGAAGAGGGTAAATTGGAGGCAGGGAAAGGGAAGAGGGAAAATGGGGATAGGACATGGTTTGACATTAATGTGTGTTATTAATCTTATCCTGGCTTCTTTGTGTCAGAGTCTGTCCAGTTCAGAGGAAACGACTCGCTCTACCCAGCTTCTTCTGGGCCAAAAAAATGTTAATATGAAAAAGTCACACATTGACATTTGCATATAAGAAAGATTAATATGTACTGTTTGGCAGCTGTTGCCTTTTGTGTGCCGGAACATCAGCTGTAACTGTAGCTTATATGTAATAAATAGATAAACTTACAGTTTCAGAGTGAAACTTCATCTCTGTGACGCGCCCCCTAGTGGGACTGCTCCCCTTCATCGCAAACAATCAGCTCAAACTCATGCAAGTAGGTTGCAACATGTCAGCTTGCAAGTTTGTATTTTCTGGGCGGCTGACCCCCCCCCCCCTTCTCTCTCTGGCAGTAGTGCAGCAGGGAATCATATTCACGCGAGCTGAGAGTGTAACAAAGCTGGCCAGGGTGAACAAACAACCCAGACTCATGAGCCGCAAAATCGACTAACATTTGTTTTGGGAGGATTGTGGATCCAGTTGGTGCAGCCACATTAACTCAAACTCACTAAACGGGATCAGGATTTTGTGTCAACATTTTATGGGAACCCAGAGTTTTACTGTTTACGTGCGTCAAGGTGGGAAATTATGATAAATGAAAAATTTAAATAAAAACGTCACGCTCTCCTTGAACATGAGTGTGATTCTATATTGTTTCAGTCTGTTAATAAGATGAGAGATGTGAGCCTGTTTGACATGAATGCACTGAAGTCTGCAGGTACAGTATGTGTCCTTATTGACTGTATGGAAGAAAAATATCCTCAAATAACAAATGTGATCCTGAATTAAATCTAATCGCATATCACTGGAAATCAGCATTTTACCACATCATTGTACTATGATTGTTGCTGTTTTTAAACCTTATGTCTAAGAATCCAGTTTTGATCCTCCCTCCTATCGCTTCAGTTTGACTCATTATGATTCTCCAGCTCTGTCCATTCACCCATAGCCTGCCGTTGTCGCGCACAGTAAACCTCTGGCTGCTCCTCATTACCGACAACAGATCACAGTTCTTGCACAAACACATTTAGATAGCGCTGCCTGCACAATGTTAGGATGCTTTGCCCGGATAAACACACCTGCCAGTCAAGTGTATTAGGTTATGCGTCTGTCATGGGTGTGTAGTGTTATGGCCTTTTGAGAGCAGCAAACAGCAGTGTGTTTGCTGCTGCTCGCATGCAGCGCTGAAACAAAACACATGGTGTTAAGTCACTGTAGCGATACAGTTCTGAATGTTTGCCAGGCAGACAGAAGTTACACAACATCAGCAGACAACATCACAATTTATAATTTAAAATGAAGAAAAAAAATGAACAATTTAAACTGGAAGGTCGGCAGTGTTTTGGTTTCAAAAAAAAATTGCTTTATGAAGGTAATCGGACCTTTGTCGTCATTGTTTTCAGGGGGGGTAAATATGACTGTTGCCATGCAGTCTCTGCCATGTGTGATCAACAGAACAACTGATGTTTTGTTGACACACCCACCCACCCTCTATAATCTAATAGGATATAATCTCACATCAGACTTCCTCCTTTGCTCCTGTAATAATTCCTAATTCCAAGAGAACATGAACATCCCAGTCATAATAGTTTTGCTGCATCTGCTGGTTAGGGTTAGGGTTAGGGTTAGGGTTAGGGGGTTAGGGGGTTAGGGTTAGGGTTAGGGTTACGGCATTTTATTCATACTATCCTGTTACGTTTAATAAAATTACATTTGAAAACGGGGGGGGGGGGGCAAGCCCCTTTTCAGTGCAGGCATTAAATAAACCATGTGACCTGATTTGTCTGAGGTGCAGGCAGCTTATTACATTTTGGGGAAAGTAAAGTTCTAACCTGCAGTAAAGGTCATGTTCTGGTGGAACAGAAATATCTTTGGTTTTATGGTAAAAATACAGGCTCACGGTTGGCCTCAGCGAGACCCTTCAGTTTATTCTGATTATATTATAATGTATAATGCAATATAATATAGATTATATATATTATATTGAACGACATCCCCCCTTTTTACCCCCTATGTTATCCTGAGGAAGACATTTATTTTGACTATCCAGTAAGAAGTGATGTATTTTTTGACACCTTGGGGCTTTTGTTTAGACGGAGAGAACAAAATCTGCTCAAGGCCACCAGTGTTTCTGGACAAAGATTTGTTAGGCTGGTGTGAACAAGAAGTCCTGAAGGAGTGAAGGGAAGGCTAAGTAGGCAAAGGGAGCACAACTAAAGAATGGATATGTGGAATCTGTCTATCTACAGTTGGTTAGTGGTCAAATAAATGAGGACAATCTCCAGAGAACAGTCTTAGTCTGTTCAACAGAGATACACTTCTCTTTAATTCCCTTTGGGTTTTCCTTGTAATTAAATGTCCATGTTCCTCCCATTGGTTGAACTCTTCTGGCAGTGTGTGTGTGTGTGTTGCCAGTCAAGGGTCACCTCCCGTGATGGTGGCCCTCTCCGTGTTGTGCTGACCTACAGCAAGAGATGCTCCATCGGGGGTCTCCAGTGACTAATAGCACTTATTCCCTGTGTCGTGCCAGGCACCAGCGCCGGGGGCTGAGTGAACAGAGCACAGACAGAGAAGCACAGCGGGGGGTGGAGAGAGAGAGTCATGGGAACATTAGACAGAGAGGGAGATGGTGGCGTCCACAGGAGAAGAAAGCAGGGTCTGAATTAAGAAGGACAGTGGGGAGGTGTTTGAGCCTCACCTTAAAGGATTATCACAGTTTATTCCGACTCGAGTCCTACATTCCTGATTTTGGCCGTCCTTCCTTAATTGCTGAGATCCGGCAGCTTTATTTAGAATGAATAGTTTGCGATTTTGGCAAATGCACTTTCTACATTTCTCTCTAAGAGCGAGAGCGTTTATTCTGTGTCTGCTCAGAGACGGAAATCTCTCTTTTTAGCTTGATAAATGAAAATAAGGTCCTTTTTTTAATTAAGTCATGTCAAGTCCTTCGTTTTAATTTGCATTGTAGTTTGTTGTAATATGTTTTCTGATACATCATAATCCATCCTTCCTAGGAGTGGTAGATTTTGTACCAATCGACAACAGACCAAAGAAATACTGTGATGTGACACTGGGGGCTTTAGATGGAGCCACATAGGGCGTATTTTATAGGAGCTCTTTTTGAATTGAGCAGCTCTAATTGTTTATGGCTCAAATTAAGTTCAAACTATATAATAACAACGTGAATGAAAATAAAAGTCAGTAGAGAGAGACGCTATACTCAAATATAGGACAAGACAAATAAAAAATAAGTCTTCTCATTACACTGAATGATAAACAATGATAATTATAAATGATAAACGACCTTAGACATGGAGAGAAGAAGACAGTCTGAATGACAGCAGCCATACTGCAGCAGTCTATTGTTTACACTCTGAACCATGGGGGGGACCCAGTGTGATACCAAATACAGCACAGTGGGTGCTTCATCTGGAGATAAGCCACATTTATTAAACCTTCCAGGACCTGACATTACGTCATTGCATAAGCAACGCATGTTACATTCAAAGACAGGGTAGCAACACATGACAAACGCTTTGTTTTGTTTTTTTTTCATTAAGGAAGACAAGTGGCACCATCAAGCTCAAAGCTGAGATACCGCGCATGGATTAATTGGTGTAGAAAAAAAAAGCTGAAACACGTATTTCATGCCTTGTCAGTGCACATAAGCTTTTTCCAAGTGTAATTATGTATCTGAAGCTGTCACTGAATGAAATTTTTTTTGTATTTTATAAAGCTCAGAACAAAAACAATCACAACACAAGGGGAACTTCACTAGCATGCTGCAGAGCTCTTAATAGCATCACAAATAGCATCACGCCAGTTTAATCAGCATATGGTGTTTGCACTAATTATGCATTTTGAATTCCTGACAGATTGTGTAGACGTGTAGTTTGGAGGTTTTAAGTTCAAAATCCAGTTTACTTACAAGGGCTATGTACAGTATGTCTGTGAAGTCTTTGTCTTTGCCTTTCTTACTACTGCTACCTGAAATGTGGTGCCACATTCCAACAATGAGCCTTTCAGTATTGGTCGACCCCTTCTGCCAATTAAGACGCTGGATGCAGGAAGGCATCCACATCAAGCTTGCATTTCAAAAGCTTTATATTCAGGAAACCTGAGGAAAATGCCCTTGTTCCAAAGTTCTGTAAAAATCTAGTCACAAAGGGAAATAATGAACGTGTCGCAAGATGTGTCACAAATGATCAGATTTTAAATTATAGCTATTTTAAACATTTTCATCATGGGTTATTTATTCGCTCACATTCTCTTTACCTCTAACAGAGTTGGTTTATCAAAAAAAAAAAACCTTTTACAATCAGTCTCTTTGAATGGTTCAAAATGCCTCGCATAAATAATATATCACCACTGATCCATTGTTCCCAGCAGAGTACTCTTGAAAAAAGCTTTTCAACAATCATTAGCGTATTTTAATGAGGCCAAGTAAATGCAAAAGACAGTGGGTCATTTTGTGAGAGGGAGTGGGAGTGGGTGGGGGGTGAGGGGGTATAAGTTCATTGTCATGTGAAATATATGCTAGGGTTATATGAGAGTTGTGTCTGACCATCACAGTGAAGTGAGCACTGAAAAATAAAGCAACGTACAACCATCCTCTCTAATCACACCTCAAGAATTGCGCGGCGATTGCGGTATCTTTGCACCGTTATTTGTCTCTGTGTGACAGGAAATACACTCTTGATAACACACATCGCAATCATTTTCCAGTTGAGATTCAAAGAAGACATTTCTCTGTGATAGAGATTCAGGAACCATTTTTGCTGTCAATGTACTGTAGGTATTGTACAGAGAGTGTTTACTGCAAAAGATGAACAACGAAAAAGGAGAACAGATGTGCTGCTGAGCTCCAGTGGGGATGGGCTCTGTCCGTGGTGCTGAAGTGTGGTCCTACTGTGTTAAAATAGTTCTACAACAGGTTTTAATATTGAAAAAAAGTCAAAGTGGTGTGTGACAATAAGTCAGTGACGAATTAGGCCTCTTTTTGCTTATGTAGACGCTTGTGAAAGTGATGTTACCACAACAGACGATAAGGCTCAGAGGAAGTGAGAGAAGAAAAATCCAATCCTGTGATTTTAATTGTAGATAACTTCTAAAAACAATCACGTTGGCTGAACTAATCCACTTCCTTCAGGGTGGGATAAAGGAGAGAATCTGCAGTCAGATTAATTTTTCACACAAATAGAAACTCTGCGAAGGAGGGGTGCCAAAATTATGAGCTCATTGTTTGGCAATGTTGTTTAGCCAGCATACCGCTGCCTTTTGAATTTCGTGGCAGGCAAGGTGGCTGACGACTGAATGAGTGGCATTGTTGTGAGGCAGTAACTGAAGGCAATAGATATCAGAAATAGAAGTGTATGGAAGGAGTTTTCATCAGACAAGATGGGAATGAAGTTGCTGAAGGACTTGGGATTGGAGAGAGAGAGAGAGAGCGGAAGCTGGTGATTGCGCGGCTTCTGGACCCGTGATGTTATCTCTTCCTGACATGTGCACATCTCTTATTGATACATGCAGGGAACATGAGCATCAGGAAATGTCTCTGTCCTCATGTTATGATGATGACAGATGCCACGTGACATAGATGCATGGCGAAAGGAAAGAAAGATGGAAATAAGGCATTTTGAACAGCACTGTTCCTGAATAAAACTTACGTTCCCCTTTAAAGGGGAGTTTATGGATGATTGTAACATTAATTGCATTAATAGACTAATGCTCTATTTTCTGTGCGTCTGTGTCTCTCCTCTGTGTTTGTCTCTCTCCCTCAGGGTCAGTGTCTCTCAGTGTATTCCTGGTGTCTGTTGCGTTTGTAGTATGTGCCGTTTGGCTGGTAGCTCTCTGTGGCGTCTGCACCTGGTGCCAACGTAAACTGGTAAGTTACTTTTACATGCTGCATTTCACCTCAGCCTGTGTCTGTGAACCATGGCCTTATCAATTTACACTTTATCACTTGCTGTCAAATGATTTACTAATCGAGGTAAAACAAGAGATTCAAGCTCTGTGTTGATCCACAAACA
The DNA here is from genome assembly GCA_016785345.1 of Trinectes maculatus. Taxonomy (NCBI): domain Eukaryota; kingdom Metazoa; phylum Chordata; class Actinopteri; order Pleuronectiformes; family Achiridae; genus Trinectes; species Trinectes maculatus. The sequence goes on from JAFBJQ010000239.1 coordinate 248,159, forward strand.
TTCTTATAGGTTTTACACTGTTTAAATTTGACATAAAACACTAATAATTATCGACATGACTGATTAATTATAACAGTCAGAGAGTAAGTTTTATTTTTAGCTACAGTACATAAGAATGTAAACACATTTTTCTACCCAATTTTATCCAACCTTTTAACCTCAACTCTCACATCACATGAACTCAGCTTTGCCAATATGGCTATATATATATGTATATATATAGCTAGTGTGATATTCGCTGTCAGCTTTCTTTCCATTAAAGTTTTAAACTCAGCGATTATGGCACGTTCCTCTCATCGAAACACATTTGTCTTCTCAGCGTCAGTTTCTTCACAGTGTAATATTTTTCTTTCTCACATTTCGGAAAACACAGTTGCAGTGAAGATAAATTCCCTGCTGTGTGGTCCGTCAAGGTTTTCTTTTGATGGTACTGTAGCCTTGACTTATGTGCACAGTGATTTGCTGCTGTCTGTTGTTACTGCTGAATGATGTTTTTGGTTTCGCTTCAGCAGTGGAGCCACAGAGAGCCAGAACGTTTGGCCGTGACAGTAAACATGATCCCAAACCTCCAGTGCTCTCTATAACCATGGCTTTGTGCGTCATGGCTTCTTGCCTCCAGCCTCCAGCTACATACTAATGATTCATATGCTAATGAGCATCACTCAAAGCTATTGGCTGGAGCAGATGTAATTCCTCCTATATATCCTGATCTGGTGGCATTAGGTACACCCTGTCCTGCTTTCCTCCCCCCCGCCTCCCCTGTGTCCCTCTATCTCTGCCTTTCAGGAGTGAACTGCAGTTAATGAAAAAGCACAAGCTGCGAGTTTATTAGGATATTCAGAGGAAAAACGGCTATGTATAGATTTTCATTTACAATCACTTACTTTATAGATTAATTTATATAATTGCTTTGGATTAAAAAACACTCGACCCAACTAATGAACCGGTGTCTTATTTTTGTCCAACCTGAAAGTTATCTATGCTCCTTTCTTTGTTTTTGTATCACCTTCCTTTTGCTTTTATGGTCTGGTTTGTATTTGTCCCTTTGTCACTTTATCTCTATGTCCTTGATAGAATGCCACTGATTTCTTTTTCCAGGATCTCCATTCTCATCTCTTCAGCCAGTGTATGGTCCCCTCCATTGTCCTTGTCCCTTCCCCCGTCTCATTTATTTGTTGTCTTTTGTGTCATTGGTTAAAGACATAAACACATACAGGTAAACAAGATAGGGTTGAAACAATGTAAAAAAAAAAGAGCTGATGAAACGTGTGTAATAATGTCGCGTGATTAGTTTCGTCAAATGTTCATATATTGATGTAGAATGTCAGAAAAGACATTTTCCCAGAACTCCCTCGAACATTTCCTCATTACCTAATGTATCTTATCAACACGGAGATGAAACATTTATGATCATATCAACTTAACAATGGCTCAAATACTGCTTGGTGTAAGTCTAACTAAATTATTTGGGTTAGAGCAAATAATTGTAACTTCTTGGAGATATAGTTTGTTAAGTCCCGTTTTGTGAGTTTAAAAATATTTGAGATATAAATAACCTACTCTTGTGATGAATCACATAAATATGAATGATATGTTTCTGACCGTGAGAGGAGACGAGAGCGTTCGCTCCTGGAGTGATGAACCTGTCCAAAGCTGGTCTCATGCGATTTATTGTTTAATGGAAGCGGGTGGAGGGGGGGCGGTGGGTGGCAGAAGGAGGAGATGCTGTGAATCATCCAGATGTGTGATGAAACTGATAACAGCAGGATTTTTAGAGGATGAATCAGAGGATATCGGGGCCACGTGGTTTTGCGGGGAACCCCCTCCTGACACCTCATGTCATACTTCTAACTTCCTCTGCAAAGCCGCGCCATCGCCTTTACCCTACGTTCACTTTCAAACATCTCCATCCTCTGTTTCTTACTGTGTCCTCATACTGAGTTCCTCTTACCGCTTCTCCCCATCCGCTCTGCTTCTCACATCCTCCCACACTCTCTCAACATTGTACCTTCTCCGCCTTCTCCTCGCCAGCCTCCTGAAGATTTTATCATTCTGTTTAATGATAGATGAGCTGCACTTGATAGCATATTCTCGACTGCTGGAAATCCGTCTCTCTCTCTCTGAGTCTTAGGACCTAATATTATTAATATTGTCCTGTCTGTATGCACCGTACAGTATGTGTGTGTGTGTGTGTGTGTGTGTGTTTACAGTGTAGTGGCTTAATATAGCTGCAGATCAGGTCTGGGCCCTAAGCTTCGCTCTTAATTGAAAATGTTTGTGCCGAGCTGGACGTATGAAATGTGACATGATAAATAATGGAGTGTATTTTGTGCATTAGAAATAGATACAGTCGGATGCGTAAAGAGGCCACTGGTCTGTCAGACACTGAAATCTGTGCTCGGGTAAACATTTTAAACTCTCGACTGCATGATGCTACAAACACATTTCTGTAGCCCAAATAATGCTTCCATCATCGAGTTTAAAATCAGACTCTACATCCCCCAGCCAATAAAACATCCTCCTCCCTGACTAATTATTCAGGGAGGATTAATATTAATAACATCATAGTGGCTACAAGGGCGGTGCAGTATTGTTATCACAATAAAAAAAAAATTCAAATTAGCCAGTGTGGATCATTCTAGCAATAAATGTATGAAATATGATATGTGAAATATGTGAGTGCAGGAGAACATCATGTCAGGACTCGCCAGCGAAGGACAAAGGACTCTCATGTGAGGGCACATCCAGAGAAGACTGGATTAAGAAAAAGGGAGTGAGAAGACCATAAGTAAACAGGGCGGGTAGTTTATGACCCCACCTGACAGCCACTTACAATGCACTCTGGAGCTCCCTCTCCAGAGAGCTTAACATCCACTGACTCAGAGCAGGTGATGGCAGAGCAGGTCAGAGACTCAAATGTTAACCGCTCCATCTCTGGTAACCTCAGGTCCAGTTGCCTTTGTGCACGTAACAGACAGCAACAACAACGCGACCTGCTTTGTTTAGTTTCCTCCACTTGACCGAATACACGACGTTTGAGTGTTTTTAATCACCCCGGTTATGACACAGTCATGTGTGTGTGTGTGTGTGTGTGTGTGTGTGTGTGTGTGTGTGTGTATGAGAGAGAGAGAAAGAGAGAGTGGCTGGGCCAATCAATGTGGTCTGCAAATAATTCATCATATACTCATTTAAACTCGTAAAAAAAGAGAGAGGAAGTCAATATGTAGTAGTCAGTGTTGATATTGTGGCAGTGGCCACAAATAAATCAATGTGTGAGAAACAGTTAGAAGTTCATTATGAAGTGGCTCAGAGCACATCAACTTGCATAGGCAGTACTTCAGTGTGGCCCAGTGTCATGTCTTGTCTCTGTTTTGGTATAATTTCCTGTTTTATTTTGAAACCATACCCTCCTCACGTTAGGTCACTTCCCACTTCCCTTCAGGTGTTTCCCATTGTTCTGATTGTCATCACCGCCTTGATTGTTTCCATCAATGTGTGAGAAACAGTTAGAAGTTCATTATGAAGTGGCTCAGAGCACATCAACTTGCGTAGGCAGTACTTCAGTGTGGCCCAGAACCCATTGGCATTCACACAGGATGTGACTACATGCGTCCTAGACCTTCTCCAAACATGGTCCGAGCAGTGGGATCTCAGATGCATCCTTAATTCATCCTGAATACCTTCACAACTCTATGTAGAGCTGCTCACTTGAGATGAGGTAACTCAACAAACATTAATACCAGGTCTCAAACATCTGGAGAAGCCCCACTTAGAGTTAGTTCAGCAGATAATGATGCGAGACTGTCCTCATGCTGAGACTTTGATGTTTTCTCCTGCATGGCTCCATCGTGGCCCGAGGGGAACGTGGTCATTCTGAGCCCACGCCTCAGACGGAGGCTTTGACATTTGTATGTCGCCTCCAGTTTCTCTGCGATTATGATTGTTGTTTCATGTCACATGAAACCGTCAGAAGAAACATTTGTCAGAAGATGTAGCTACACACAAAGAGTCGGTTGAGTGCGCAGCTGCTACACTGTATTGCACTGTATTGTGATATATATATATATATATATATATATATATATATATATATATAAAGATATATATATATATTCTCAGTTTTCTTTCTTTATATTTCCAGATGCTGTAAATTGCGTGTTACTGGGTAACATTGATCCTTATGGAAGAAATGCAAACAAGGCATTTCAGGCATTTATGAAACAGTGTTTAGTGTGGGAGGTAGAAGTCTTGTCTGATAAGTAAGAATTTCATGGCTCCTTTTTCTGATGTTAAGATGGAAACATTATGTAAGAGTCAAGACTCAAATGGTAAGAGCTCAGTGTTACCACCCTCAACAGCAAAATAAAATGTAGGGGTCAATAACTGCACATACTGTATATTGTATATCCCTTACGTTATAAAAGGCTGTACACTATATTACAGTATGAATGTATGCATTTTAGCCGCTTATCTGTAATTGTCTTACAAATGTGCTGCATGTAGACACACACACACACACACACGTTAGGAGAATGCATTTGGATATGTGATCTGTAAGATTGTTTATTCTGCCTGCAGCTGAAATAAACCCTGCAGCAATGTTATGTTTTTCAGAAATGTCTCATTTAACACAGTGTCCTGTATTGAATTCTGGTGTAAATCGTTGTTGTGCCCTGGTGGTCAAAGACATGTGGGTGCGTGTGTCCTGCATGTGAGAGTGTGTTTTTGCATCTCATTGAAGTTAAGTGGTCCCTCGTCACGTCTGGAATCTGGCTGGAGTCCTGGCATCAGACCAATGTTGTTGGGTTTTTTTTTGCTCTTCTCTCATTCATCATATTTTACAACATGTTGGAATCTGATGCCGGTCTAAATACTGTAAACAACAATCAAAACACAGCTTTACGATCCGTCTCACTCCATCACTCTCCGTCCTGTCTCTCCCCCTCCTGTCTCTCTCTCCTGTCCGTTTGCAGGGGAAGAGGAACAAGCCCTGGGTGGAAGCGGCGAGCTCTCCAGAGTCTGTGCGAGGTCGAGGGGAAAATAAAGCCATCAAGTAGGTGTCAGGGAGGTTGCGGATTTTGGCAGATGGAAATGATGCACGGCGTGTTGATAGAATCACATTGTGACAGACATTTTTGATGAGGAAGCTAATATTTCCGCTCCCTGCTGGGGTTGAAATGTCCACCCTGAACTGACGCCCGCGAGACAAAGACAGTGTGATATGGGCCTATTTCTCATTAAATAAATAAATATCCAGTGTTAATGGTTATCAGTGTGGTTTTACAGTATAACTTTTAGATCATGATTATTTTTATCCCTCACCTGACCTTTAGATTGATGAAACAGTGCACAAACTTTGCTTTTTTTTTTTAATCCAAATGGTTTCTCACTGCCCTGTTTCTCATCACTTCTCTCGTCTGTCTCGTTTTGCTTCTTTATGATTATATCACACCTGTCTCACCTCTCTCCCTCTCTCTCTCTCTGTCTGTCTTCAGCCACAGTGATCTCGACAGAGACTTTTGGAACAACAATGACAGCAGCAATGTGCAACAGAGGTGGAGCTCCTACCCACCCAAGGAGTTCCTCCTG
>JAFBJQ010000239.1:258747-311599 GCA_016785345.1 Trinectes maculatus
ACCCTAACCCTAAGACTCTAAGACCCTAACCCTAACCCTAAGACCCTAACCCTAACCCTAACCATAAGACCCTAACCCTAAGACCCTAACCCTAAGACCCTAACCCTAACCCTAAGACCCTAACCATAGGACGTGGTGTCCTCATCTTTATTCCCTGGTTAAAACCTCTGCAACAGCAGTGCTCTGCAGGTATTTCTCAGCTCCATCCGTGAACAGCAGTGACGACAACTGGGCGGACACGCTAAATTCTGCCTCATCTTGTACTGTGACATCTTTCAGAGCGCACTAATTCTAAACACACCCACCACCACCACCACCCCCGCTACAGTTCTGTAAACACCGCTGCCATGCTGATACTGGCCACGCTACCTTCAGGGCAATTTTTCTACCATTGATTTATATTCAGTCAGTAACAATATTATGCAAAAGTAAGTAAACATTCTCGCCATGGTCTGTCCTCGGGACAGTCATGCAGTTTATTAGACTGTGTGTGTGTATAGGGGAGTGGGGTTGTGTGTTTGCATGCGTGCATGTATACAAGCTCTGTCTTGTATTTACTTGATCAAGCATTGCCTTGTTGATCGGGGGCCTTGTCTCCTGGCTCCCTGGAGGAGTGGGAGCTCAGTTAGTAGTAAAGAGAGCGACCAGCAGCTGCAGCTGCATCAGCTCATGTCCAGGCAGTAAATCCTCCCTCACAGCGTTCGCTCCAGACAGAGCTGCTCAGCACCAGCTTACAGTCATCAGGCAGGGCAGTGATTGAGCGGAGGATAAGGGGTGAGGCACTATTACATGATTGTAAGAGAAGCAGAGCGGTAATTAGCGAAGCAGGCTTAAAGGACAATGATTTGAGGTGGTGTGGAGATAGAGTGATGGGAGGGCTGCGGGGTGAGGAAGGGATGAATGGAGAGAGTAGGTGGAGAGTCGTAAAGGGATAAGCAGCTGCGAGCAAGAGGCAACGAGGTGCGGTGGTAAAAGTAGGTCAGGGCTAATTAGGGAGAAACTTAAGGTGCAGAAAACAATTTCCACCAGGCTGCAGGTGATCGACAATCATACTTACGCTGGCGTTTCATTCAGTGCTTAAACGCTGCGTGTTGAATTGTCCGTTTGTACGACTTAAGCCCAGAACTCATCACAATTTTATACGGATGTTTAACACAAATCCAGAGTTTTTGACAATTGTGTTACTTCGTCTCTTCTCTCTCTCCCTTTTATCGTGACTCGTCATTATTGTTTATTTGCTCTTGATCCCCCCTTCATTGAGATATTCACTGTTGACACTATGTCAATATTTGCTAATCTTTCCAACACGTGTTTGTGTTTATGCATCATCACATGTATCCTATCACTCATGCTCTCGCCTTGTTGTGTCCATGTCTCTCCTTGGTGCTCCAACGTGTCTGCTCAGTTTTGGGGACGCGTCCCTCTCGTCTGCTTCCACGCTGGAGCACATCCCGTCCTCGGCTGTGGCGCGCCCTCGGCCCCTGGTCCGGCAGCAGAGTCTCCAACAGCCCCTCACTCACCAGCCCCCTCCGGGCCCCAACGACCCCCCAGTCACTTCACAGAGCCTGGGCCAGCTTCACACGGGCCCAGGCGGCGGAGGCCACCGTGGGGGCCCGCGGGGGGTCCGGGGGAGTCCGGCTGGAGCTTCCCGGCACAGAGGAGCAGGGACAGGCAGATCAAGGTCAAATCCGGGCAGCTGGGATCACATGATGGAGCAGATCCGCCACAGAGGGCTGGACGTCAAGTCGTTCCTGTAAGTGTGATGACGTTTTCTCCTCCTGTAAATCGTTGCATCAGGAACAGAAACTGTGGAACATCCCATAATATACGTTACACTGCTGACCTAATGTTAATGTTAGTTAGCTCACTTGCCACTTTATTAGGTACACCGCTCTAAATCCTCCCATTACTTTTTTTTTTTGTCGCACTTTCCTGACCAGGATTTAAAGGAATATTGTTTATATTGTCGGAACTGACCAAGGTCATGATTCTACTATTCCTACTTATTAATACTAATTTCCTGATTCATCCCGGACTAAAGAGGACAGCTGAACGTGTGAGGCTCTCCTCCTCTGCGTGACTTGAATGATAGATTACCAACTACATGCTCTATAAAGCAGCCACATGTAAACGCCCCCACCCCTCCACCACCGAGACACACACACACACACACACACACACACACACACACACAGCTGTGCACTCCTGTGCGTTTTGTGTGCCTTCCTTCTAACAGTGTCTCCAGGCCAGTGACCTCCCTGCCTATGTGAATCACCATTTAAATAAAGCTGGGCACATACATAGGGGAGGTAGCATCACCCATTGTCATCTGTCCTCCTGACTCTCACTGGACTGAACATGCCGGTTGTTGACCCTGGAGGGGGGGACATTGTGGTCATTTGCAATTATTATGCATTTGCAATCAGTGGGGTATGAACAACCAAATGCAGCAGTTTCACCTTCCACGTGTGTCCAGGCCTGTCACACAGCATAACAACTGAGGCACCCTGCGTACACTCCCAATGACTACAGCTGCTGCATAATGTAATGATTTCATCGCCCTCCAGTTGGAGTGTGCATGTCCTTTTTGGTCATTTATACAAATCCGTCCATCTTATTAATGAGCCTCGAGTTGGTGTTTAGACATCCACAGTGGGTTGGTGTTCCTAAAGAGCTAATGTGTTTCTCCTGTTTACATTTCACTTAAGATGGGAATGCACGGGAGAATCTGGAAAAATAGTTCGGACGACGTATAAACAGATGACGAAACCTGGGCAACATATGAAACATAAAATCACAATACACACACAAAAAAACGATGACTTAAGAAGATATATTTTTTTTATAATTTTGTGCACAATAAGTCATTTGTCATTGTCATGATTGCAGCATTTATTTCTTTTATATTTTGAAATAATTCTTTTCAGTCAGGTGGTAATTTTAAGGGAGGAAAGAAGTTATCACAATGACTTTGCAAGCGGAGGCTCAAAAGGATTTGGTAGAGACGAAGAAGAAGGCACTGGGGGCACATGTGCAGCTGCATATGAGTTGTTATATTGTGAATGTGCTACAGGCGTAGTTGTGAGCAAATGGTTATTTGTTAAGGTCACAACAGGGCCTCTTAAATTCACGCTGCAGCGTACTATAGTGAGACGTAATGTAAATGACTTCAGCCGTGTTTAAATAGAAGAGCCAATAGAGAATATTGGCTATAAATCAACGTGATGTGTTTTTTTTTGTTGCAGGTTTTTGCTAAGGCCATTTAAAAGTTCATGGATTTCTGCTGCTCTCAGCCCCCCCGTGGTATTTCAATAGCCTTAATTCACTTCTTGCACTCTTTTACTTCCCTACATTCCCTGCTTTTCTACAATCTATTATTTATGCAACAGATAAAAGAAGATGATGAAGTCGTGTAGGCAACAGTCATTTTTGTCTAGCGTTCTAATAATGATACTCATTGTGGATATATATTCCCGTGCTTGTGAGCTCTCGTTATTCACCCATACATTATTTAACCTCGTATATTTTAACAGTGAACCGTGAGGGAAAAGCATGGATCACTGGCAGACGGATGATCAGCCCGCCATCTATTATTCCCCGTATGCTAATAAAACACAAAACAAAAAAATATTTGAAGTACATGGCACTTTAATGTGGTCCACACATCAAGTCGGTGATGAACAGCTCGTCTGTTTCTTCAGCTTAAAGTTTTCGTTCTGATGGTGCAGTACATGGTACGTTAAGAAGTTATAAGCACAGCATCTTATTCAAAACTGGAGAATAGGACTATCTATTAAATTTGATTACTTTTAATAACTACATGTGTAATAACCTTTTTTTCCCCCATGAATGTATTACCATGTGGTTTGCATATTGGTTCTCCACATACATAAATGTTATAAATGGCAAGAAGTGCATGCAGTGAAGTGTTTCTTATGTATTAGATTAATACAGCCTGTATTTTATTCTCCGCTCTTCCCATTGCACACTGCTCTGGTTCAGATGCACTGCAATTTAAACTATGCACTGAGCCTTTGTTACAGTGAAATTGTGTCCTCACCATATTCTACCACCCCTCTCTCTCCCTCTTTTGTGTCGCTGAAACGTGTGTGTGTGTGTGTGTGTGTGTGTGTGTGCGTGTGTGTGTGTGTGTGTGTGTGTGTGTGTGTGTGTGCATGCAGTGAAGTGTTTCTTACGTATTAGATTAATACAGCCTGTATTTTATTCTCCGCTCTTCCCATTGCACACTGCTCTGCTTCAGATGCACTGCAATTTAAACTATGCACTGAGCCTTTGTTACAGTGAAATTGTGTCCTCACCATATTCTACCACCCCTCTCTCTCCCTCTTTTGTGTCGCTGAAACGTGTGTGTGTGTGTGTGTGTGTGTGTGTGTGCGTGTGTGTGTGTGTGTGTGTGTGTGTGTGTGTGTGTGTGTGTCCTTGTGCCTATTTGTCGAAACACCTGCGTGGTCTCGCCTGCGTCTTGTCCGTCTGTGTGTCCAGTGAGGGGAAGATGGTGGTTCTGTCTCTGGCAATCGGGCTGGCTGAACAGGATGACTTTGCCAACCTGCCGGATCTGCAGGAGGCGCCAGCGAGCAAGGAAAATGACACCACACCAGAAAAGAGGTAAAGAGAGAGAGAGACAGAGAATGAGAAAGTCAGCGCTCCGGATCGAGACAGTTTATATCACTTTTTGCTTATACTTAGTAATAATGGAAAAAGCTGATATTTAAAAGAATAATTAACAAAGAAATCAAATTAGCTGATACTGGGGCTGTAGCCATGATTATAAAACTGTTTTCTACAAAGACAACACATTCCTCCTGATTATTTATCTTATTCACCTGTCCAGTGAGTTGAGGTCTTCTTTCCACTGCTTGTAATGTTAATTGTGGTTGAGAAATTCCACCCATACCATGCAGTCTCCTGTTAATGTAATTATACAAGTCCTCCTCAGGCCTTTAAAAAACAATACAAAGGACATGACCTTGTTGTTTTCCCCCAACAGACCTGCTCCATACACTTAAATTAGATCTATGATGTTGTTCTATGACTCCAACCATAGACTCACTGACATAGACTCCAACCCTGACTCACTGTTTTTACCTTTTTATTTTCCCTTTTTTTTTAAAAAAGATCTCTTTTTCCACATTTTTCCATGCCCCCTGTCTTCTTGCGCCTCCGTAAGTCCTCACGGTTCTCTGCTCCCTCTTTGATCTCCGAGTCTTGGCACGAGCAAAAAGGGCAGCCTCGTTATTTGGAAGTCGGGTTCAGCGTATGAAACCCTCATCTAAAAATATGTTAACCTCTAATCTCGCACTGATCTCACAACAGCAGTCCCGAGACAAACACGTTCTCTCAGCGGGGGAACAAAGGTCCGAGCAGGCTGCTCTCTTATCACGCCAAATCGTGGCGGGATAAAGTGACGCCGCTTGGCCGAGCATCGACCTGGTCCCATGTAGGTCCAGAAAATCTGTTGTTCTTAGAAATATCTTTAACATATACAACATTCCCCCATATCCTCTCGGCAGCGCGTCTTAAGTAGGTCACCCATGAATCTGTGTAGGAAGAAAAAAATAGCTCCCTTTAAAAGAAAGGGCCATGATGTATTTGTCTTGTTTTTGTTGGCGTTGCGGCCAATTAGGAAGGTTTTTATGCTTTCGAGATTTAATAAGCAGACGTCTAAGGGTCGGTGCGGGCGAGCTTACCTCATGTCTCCTCCCAGCATCTGCTCAGTCAGCAAGCCTCTGCCCTGAGGGGTCGCGTGGGCCAAGTCGTCCAGTGTCCTTCCTCACCTAATAACAGCTCTCCATCATCATCTCTGTCCATCTCGCTCGTGTCTGTCTGTGTAGTTACCCTGAAAACTCCCATTGCCCGTCTGCTGGCCCGCTCCTGGAGCCCAGCAGACTGAAAACAATGGAACGGGGATTGTCCCGGCGAGAATATACTGTATGTGACATGACAGGACGCCGTCAGACAGTAAAACAGACGCAGGAAGAGTTGGACGCCCTTGCTCTTAGCTTTCTAGAGACATATGCTGCAGGATACAAATAGAAACAGGGAGAGTTAAAATTCTCTTGGCTTATTAATGAAATGAAATGAAATGAAATACAGCTCGGAGCACAAATATCTACAAAAACCAAATCTGATAAAATGGAAATACAGGGGGTCGTCGAGTTACGTTGGTCGCGAATTACGTCGTTTTCGTTGTTACGACACATCTCCCGTGAACTTCCTTGTTTCGGCTTAAGCGGTTTGCCCCGTAAATACGTACAGACTTCACGCGGGAACTAGTTGGTGAGCGCTCTCCGACGTAACTCGAGGACCCCCTGTAACAGACTAAAAGCAAAAGCTGCGTTCTTTGTGTATTAGGTCATCTCAGCTCAGACAGCCATAAATATGGACAGTCAACAAGCAGACAAACTAACACGCTGTCCTCACGCAGACGTGACGTCCAATTAAAACCTTTACAGTTTTTATTTGGCCATTTGCGTGCAGCAGAACAAAGTTAAAAAACTCGACATGGTGCCATGTGCCTGTTTGCACAACCATGACACAGAGCAACACTTGGTGCTGTGTTTGTGTCTAATGGACAAAAGTCCCTTACACACGCTCTTGTTAGGTTTTGTTTTCTTCTCCTCGGCTCATGAGGAAAATATATGTGTCTTAGCCGCTCCACCATATTGTTTATTGATTTGTGTGACTGACATTTGGTTCGGAGCAGAAAAATAGTTGCTTCTGGGGGGGAGAAAAAAAAAGTGTCAGTGAAACTGAACCAAACGCTAAATCTTTCGGCTGTGAAAGTGAACCTGTGAGTTAAAAGGGATGAAAACTGAATTAACCGCATCGGAAAAGTTCTTTGTCGTTATGCTCAGTCATTTGTCGCGTTGTTAATAGACAAACATCGCCGCAGCTTCCTGGTGTTTTTCAGGATTTGTATTCAAAGTCATTCATCGACTTCACGGCCGCTACGCTGTCATAAATTATAATTATCACATATAATGGAGCGTTTGCGTTGCCCATTTTACACATGGCGAGTTGTTGGATTTGTGTACTGATACTGAATATGAATATCAAGTCTGTGACTCAGACGTAACATACAGGTAGATGCTGGAGTGCACTCAGAGCTGCTCATCAAAGCCTGCAGCAATGAGGAACTCGCTATTTTTACCAGCTGTCGCTGGTGGGGAACTCAATATGCTTCCCTTTGCAAGTTCTATTCTCCAAATCCACAAACAAATTTACAAAGTTTGTGATCACTGGTGTTATTGTGTTCGTTAGTTAGGTTTTCCATCTGTAACCCATGGCAACGGAAGCTACTTTCTGTTTATTGTGTCTTAAAAGATTACTATTTACAAATGACTGAAAACACTAATGTCGTGATCACAGTTATTCATATTTTCGAATCAAGCACATTTTCCTTCTAGCTGTTATCTAAGTTTGTGTTTGTGTTTTTTTTTTCCAACTTTTTGCCTGGAGATTGTTATGTAAGTCCAGGTCACTTTGGTAGACTGGTGAAAGCCCTGTGGAGAAGTGGCCATAATCACCCACCTGCAGATAACTGTGGAGGCTCTGAAGCTGCTCGCGCTTTTATTCTCAAGGAAGACTGTTGTGTTGTGGCAGAGCTGCGTCTGAGAGACCCTCAGAAGATCAACGCATGCAGATTATGCATTAAAAGAGGGAAATTAATATGAATAAACCAAAAGCCACACACACACACACACGCACACTGTTAATGATGTTTTAATTAGGTGTAGATTACTCTGAATATTTCTAGTACAACATAAAGCCACACATTTGGTGGTAGTATTTTTTTTTTGACAGATAAGTATTACATGCACGTAATTCACAGGTACTATTCAAGTATTTTACCATAATTCCAGGTACGCGGCGAGTCCTGGTGTGGTATAATAAGGGCTGTCAGTGTGTCTGAAATGAGCAACAAATCAGACAGTGAATATGAATTTACGTGTGTGTGTGTGGGGGGGGGGGGGGGGGGGGGACAAACAAAGGGGGGGGGGGGGGGGGGGGGGGGTAAAAGACTTCAAATGAATGCTCTGTGTCTGCCGGGTGTGTGAATGGGCTTTTGTCATAACAGCGATATGAGGTGATAATCTGTCAGTCGAAATGAGAAATAGCTTTATGATGTACACGTTTCTCACAATTTGACCAGGATACACTTTAATTAGACTGGTCCTTTAAATATGAGGTGAAGTAAACTGAGACTCAAGGCTACTGGGTGCAGTCATGCAAACAACGCTTGTGTACATTGTTGGCATGGGTGGCAATCAAAGTTGTAATCACAGCAGTGGAAATGCTGCACAACGCCAGACTGTACAGTGTTAATCAAGCAGGAAGTTGTTGCCACCCTCTATCAGCTGGCATATCCGGCTCTTTCAGTGGCGTGCTTGAGCCAGCAATCACCGCGAGTCGAGCCTCCTAATGACTCTCCAGGCCGGGGCCACTGGTCCCCATGGCAGCCTCCGGAGCCAGCAGAGACCTGGGAGGAGAGATGATTGGAAGGAAGAAGGAAAAAAAAAAAAAAAAACGATGTAGGTCAGCACAAACGAGGCATCTTTTCGGAAAAAACCTGTCAGATCTCAGTCTGGAGCTCATTTACCATTTCTGGGGGTCGCTCCATGCAGCGGGGATCTGATTTAAGAGGGGGGAGACAGTGAGTAACTGAAGAAGATCAAATGAAGAAACAGTCGTGGTTTCAAAGTCATTTATCAAATTTCCATCCACTTTTGTCTCTGTGCGTCTACGTCTCGGTTAACGCGTGGAGCGTATTGTATATCTACACAAGCACCCATTGATAAATCTCAGGAACAAGGCAGCACAGGCCGATTCAAAAAGCATCAAGCCGATCAGTCGAACACTGTCGACGGCTCCATTAGTTGTATTAGCCTGCGTGTTGGGGGGGGGGTGATTTGCTGAGTGATTTGTCCCTGTTGGTGGGGAGCGCTGAGTGGGCTGACACTGGAGCACCAGCCTCATCCATCATGGGACATGGGACCCATATTGTGTTTCATGGTCTCTCAGGGCTTGTGTATGATCAGCAAGATCCAGTTAGGGTATGTTTATGGAAAGGCACTTCCCATCCAGGCCCTGCTGGTAACCCTCATCTCTCATCTTCTCACCCGTCCATCCCATCCGCTCGCCATCCTTCCTATTCGTTTCCCCCCATCGCCTCATCAGTTAGCGCTTGTCCTTCACTCCCTCTGCACCGCTGCCTTTTCGCTCAGTCTCGTTGCCACGCTTGATTTCATTGTATCGAATACACACCCCCCCTCTTTTTTTCCCTGCATTCCACTCTCTCCTTATTTACTTAAGCCGCCCTTTCCCGAGGTTGTTGACTGGCATGGTGACAGGATGATGTCACAGAGCCACCTCGCCGTTTGTGTAGATGACTGTCAGCTCAGGCAGCCTGATAAATTTACTTCCTCGGCGAACATCAGAAAAAGGGATGAGATTTCCCCGTGGGCACCTTTCATGTGTTGATGTGCGCGGCGGATTTTCTCACATGCTCATCTCTCCTCTGCAACATCCCAGCATCACCCTCAGAAGTGCGAGCTACCAGTGTTGGGATTTCAGGTTTGGCAGCAAATGTTTACGCTCCTTGTCCGAGGTCAGTTTCAAGCTCCTTTAATTCACTTAAACTAAAATGAGGAACTCGCAAATATTATTTCATTTTTAGACCAGCGATTAAGTAAATGCTATAAATCCGTGTCACTTTGTAGCTTATCTCATATCCCATGGCGGTTTAATGTAATTATTTTGCAGTAAGATGATAAAATAGACAAAAATAGCTTGTTCAAACCATTTGCCAATTTTCTTTCTCCCAATTTAATCTTTATTAGAGTTAGAGTTTAGTTACGGTATATTCTGATATACATAGTGGCCTTTTGAAATATGACCATATATCATGTATTTTTTTGTATTAAATTCAAGCATAGAAAATATGATTCATCCTTTAGTTTAAGCTCGTAAATCTTTAAATCAAGTGTTGCAGTTTTATATCACGCTGTTTTAGATGTCATAGGGAGGATGTTCGAAGACACGGCACTTTGATAACAGAGACCTGGGGCATTTTCATAAAGATCAAATTTATTAGCTGAGATCAAACTAACAGTCCGATTTTAGATAAACGTCAAAATGCATCTGTTGCACCACGACCACTTCAACTAGATCTAATTTGCTATGAATCTTGGGTGAAGCAAGACTTTTCAAACTCAATAATACGATACAAGAACACTTTATTGAGGGAATTCAGGGAACAGTATTAAAATGCCAAACCTTCTATATCAGTTCATTGCAGATTTCTTGTAGACTGAAAATATGTTTGGCTTCTTAACGTGGTCAGTGCCTTACATTTCTGTCAGGAAAAATAGGAAGAATAGTTTCTATGGGTAAATAAAAGGTCTTGCGTTGTAGAAAGTAAGACCTCCATGTCCTTTTTGATCATAAAGCTCCGAGCAAAGATTTGGATCAGACATTGGCAGTGAAAACAAAAACGTAAAAATAAAAAAGAGGCTCGCCAACAGACAATACACCTGTGAAAAAGGAGGCGATAATGCGGCTCTGCAGTATCCCACGGGATGTAATGACCTGTTTTGTCCAATTACACAAAGGATGGCTTCCAAACTCAGTCCCAGATTGAGGCCATGAGGTCAAAAGTCAAATTGAAGCGGTCATTCTCCAGGGACATTTACCCCCAACCTTCAGGAGGATTTATTTGTGTGCGTGTGTGTGTGTGTGTGTGTGTGTGTGTGTGTGTGTGTGTGCGTGCGTTTTTTTTGTTTTGTATTGCAGAATTGCCATGTGCAAAGTGTGATCAGAGTTTGTTTTAGTTTCACATTAGCGGCACTGCCTGTTGTTTTTAACAGGATGCCTTTTTTAGACTTTTCTTTTTATTGCATTCACCAAACAACCATCTTCATGAGCTCACATATACCCATCAGCCCATTGGTGTGTTGTGAGTTGTTATCACAGGGTTTGGAGAAGTGGAGGTATGAAGGGAGACAGCATGTGTGATTCAAAGACTTCTGGTCCCTTTACCCTGTGGGCTTTATGTTATTTTAGTGTATGACCCTCTCTGTGGAACTTCCTCAGATTTGACTGCCCACTTTTTAGGCTCTTGTTACCATGGCTACTGCCGCCCTGTGTAAAATGCATGATGGTAGTGAGTACAACCTTAAGTGGGAGCACACATTTCAGTCGTCATGGTTACAACAACCTCTAAAGGATGAATTATGTAACTGGTGTTGTGTTTCAGACAAGATAGTCACTCGCAGGCAGAAAGGGGCGACTCATAGCTGCTAATATTTTCCCTTCTGCATGAGATCAACTATAAAAGTTTATCGCTGCGGCACTAACTTTTGCTCTCTAGCAAATGCAAAATGTCAAGTTTGTGTTTTTATTTTTATTTTAGAAACTGCAGTGAGAACAGAAAGAGTTTTTTTTTTAATGAGGATAAACCGGATGGGGGAAAAAACAACTCCTCCTCCTCTTTCCTTAATATTTCTGCAACGTTTCCCATCTGAACGCAGTTTTCAGGTTGTTATCATATTTGTGTGCGTGTGTGTGTGTGTGTGTGTTTGATGATGAGTAAATATGTATATTTACGCGCATGGTTCAACTCACCCAGCTGCCACACCCAAAAGCTCCATGTCCCCCAGGCTGTTACCGTGTTAACAGTTATGATTCAAGGACGCTGTGTACAGCAGGTCTTTATTTGTCGTTCATGTCACAGAACGTTAATCTGCAGTGACGATGACAAGCAGCCTCTGTCTCGTCCTTTAGGAAAGCAGGGTGTTCCTGTTAGAGCATTATTGAAGTGATTAATCAACATCAAATGTGTCCGATTCCTGAATTCAGAAATAAGGCATCATTTCACGGGAACTTTTTTTCTTTATATTAAACTTACATACTGCTGTTACATTTCTTTCCTCTGGTCACATGACTCCATTATAACTCTTTTTTTGATTAACCATGGAGGGAAAAAAAAGTCACAATTAGGTCGTAATTAGGGCCACTGCTCGACGGCACATAAAAATAAAATGTAACTATAGGTCATGGGTTACTTACATAGATGACCTTTGGGCTCTTTTTTATTTACAAGTGGACGGCCCCTAAATTCAGTCAAGGAGAATTGCTTCTGTTCCGTCTCATGAATGAATTCCTGCACTTAAAATATGACATGTGGGTGTCACCAAGGTTGCGCGCAGTAAAAATGAAAAATTTTCACATCACTAACTAAAGTGAAGTAATTTGCTTCTGTTTGGCCTCTCCATATTTTTCCTGTTATTCGGAGGCAGTTAAATGTGTGAGTTGACACTGTCTCGTCAGTGACATGTAAACATGGAGGAAAGAGAGCAGCTGTGTAATTAATGACGCTGTGTGTTTTGGTTGATGAGTCAACCTGCGGCGGTTTACTCTGCTTTGAAATTCCAATTACCGTACTTTTCATGTTTCGTTTTCTTTTTTGGCAGCTGTTGTCGTCAGCCCCGTTAATCTTTGATTTAAATGTTATCAGTTATTTCTTGTCTTTCTAGCTGAACACCTCATTGCGTGGCTAACAAACTTTTTTTTCCAGTCTGATTTTATACTGCTTCAAATTTATGCTAATATGGCCAAAGCCACCCGACATATTTTCACAAATTCACTGCAGACAGAGCAGCAGATATATTTATAGTGTGGGAAAAGAACAAAAACAACATAATATATGCAGGCCTGCATCAGCTACAGTAGTTTAATGTGCACAGTATTAGAGTATTGCATGCACTGCGTGGCTTAAATGATTAATAGCCAAATATTCACAGTAGAGCAGATTCAAAGGGATTCAAAAGGATTCTGATTCCACTCATGTCACAAGTAAATAAATTAAAAACAGCGGCTCGACTGAACAACATCTTAGACACAACTAAGACTTAACTTTTCGACCCTGAGAGCGACTGAATCGATAATTCTGTTGCTTCTGTTGCCAGGGGACGGATGCTGATGAGCTCATTTTGTTGTGAGAGATTATTAGATATTATTCATATGCTTTAATTGCCATCCACAAACATAAATCATTCTAAGCAGAGAACACTCAACACGCAGAATCAGTTTTATACATATACAAAGATTGTCAATGTACACAATACTGACCATGTCATATCAAATGATCAGATATATACATATACATTGCAGGGGGAGTTATGTCATTGGCTCAGTGCGACAGCCAGGTATTTGTGTGTGTGTGTGTGTGTGTGTGTGTGTGTGTGTGTGTGTGTGTGTGAGAGAGACTGCCAGCATTACATAATTACTTTAAGGTAACACATGGTTTCCCAGCGTGTCAGCGGTTGATATTATTAACTGTAATTGCACCATGCAAACATCATTTCTGACCCGCTGGAGAAATGATACAGACGTTTTTTTTGTTTGTTTGGTTTTTTTTTTGTTTTTTTATCAGCAGACACATGAAAAAGTATGCGGCGTGTGGAAAAAGCCTCCGAAACAGGACAGCATTACATTTTGAATGAAGTCTACTCTGCATTGTTAATGCTCTGACCCGCAGATCACAGGAAATAAACACAGTGACGAATCCATTTTTCGCCCCCCCCCCCATCCCGCTCTGTAGTTTTTTTTCCCCTCCTTTCCATATTTTTCTCGCTCTACCTCTGCTTGTCCATTTGCTCTACAACTCATGTCCATCTCTCCCCCCTCTTTTTTTTTTTTTTTTTGCTTCCTTTTCCCTGCTCTGACTCTTCACCCAAACCAAATCTGGTATGTTGTTGTTGTTGTTGTTGTTGTTGTTGTTGTTGTTGTTGGTGTTGTTGTTGTTGTTGTTGTTGTTGTGTTTTCCATGGCTTTTATCCCATCTCTCCTCCTTTCTGGATTTCTCTGTCAGTTAATACCTGTGTGCGTTTCAGTGTGTTTCTGCCGATGCCTCAGTCCCACATTAATCTGAGTCAGTAACCTCGCGTCGCTGCTTCTATTAATCCTCCCAGTCTTAACAAAGACAAACGCCCTCCTTCACTCTCTCTCATACTCTGTGCGCAGATGCGTTCTCAAATTTATCTTCGCCTCTCAGTTCATCCTTCACGCACACTATTATCTTCTAATCTCGCTTCAGCTTCCTGTTTTACAGCTCACCTGTTCCCTCTCTTTCCTCTGTCTGTCTCTTTTTGAATCTTACAGACGACACTGTTTGTAAATAGTCCTCGACTCCTATTCGATCTTACATAACTGTTACACAGCCAGGAAAAGTTGGACCCATTTCTTATTGTAGCAATTAGATTGTCAATAAATGTTTACTTTTCAGGAACTGACACTGTAAGTTTTGGTTTTGGACGATACTGTATTTTGTCCGTGGACCATCCTTGTGGCGCTTGTGTGCTTCAGGTACACTCAAGTTAGAAACTATTTGTTTTTTTTTCAATGACTCTATGATTGTTTACTCGTATAACCTTTGCAGTGAAAAGTACTGAACAACGCGAAACCTTTAAACTGACAGCTTGTCATTTCGGAATAGTCCTTAAGAAGACTATGGAAATTATTTTTCCCAAATAGCTGGCACAAATCCGAGCTATAAGTCTGTTGTCTCAGACTTAATTCTAGGCTGCAGGAAGATTTCTCTTTATTGGAAGTTATTGTCCTGTCCCCAGACTAAAAGTATTCAAAACAAAAGTACTGTATGTGGATACTTCAGTCAATTTGACGTATGTGTGTGTTTGTGTGCATTTTAACAGGACCCCAGGTAATAAACCAGGAAGTAGCCCCAGAGGTCAGACCCCGGATGAGAGTGGACGCCGCCAGGGGCCGAGCCACGACGCCAACTCCTCTGTCTCTGACTTGGCCAACTCGGTCACCAGTGACATGCTCATGGTAGCACACAACAACAACAACACAGCCACCACCAGACACCTCCCACTGATACTTAACCAACTCATCTGTCTGTCTGCTTTCTGCTGTTTGCTTTGCTGAACGCATCTATATTAAGACGGAGCAGGCTGCCGTCAGCAGGCCTTTTAAATCACAATAAATGAGACGGCTTAGGGACATGAATGGTGCTTTCATATCTGCTCCGCTAATTGAAGACGAATGCTACATGCGAACCTTCAGACAAGGAAGTGGGAGATGAGGCGAGAAGAGTGGAGGAAATGATGTGAAACCCTTTAAAAAAGGGACTTTATCTTATCAGCGATTCGTCATCTTTATAAACAGGGATTATATTGTCTCACATGAAATGGCTTCCCATATTTTTGTTCATGTCTGAGGAATTTGTTTTTTATATGCAGCAGCAGATGCAGTTTGAATATTGAGCTTGTCGGTTTGTTTTTAACCTTGAAAACAGAACAAACTTTTTTCTTTACTTTTCTGGGTTTTTTTTTTTTAGAGATTTGTAGTCTGTTTGCATACGTATTAAAATAATAATACACACTTATATTAAATACTGGTAGCTGACATTTAAGCTAAAAATAAACCCAAAGCTTGCGTTGATTTGTATCTATATTTAATGCTACAGTGATAATTCTAGCGTCTCACAACTCAGTGCCTGTTTTCACGGCTGCAGTCAGTCGTAATAACTCTATTCGCACCAAATTAATTGCAGAGATCTGGGAACATGGCGGCGTTGTCAGCTTGGGTGAGAAACGAGTAGTCAGACTATCATGTGGGCTGGAAGCCGACAGTCACGTCAGCCAAACTTATTTGGAAGAGAAAATATAAGCACTATATTTATTTCCAGTACTGCTTGCTAAAAAAAAAGAAATGTACTATTTACTAGCTCCGGGGATACTTTTGATACACCGGCTTCCTAGATCATAGTCGTTACTTGGTAAGTGTAAGATTTCTTTTTCATAACTTGATAACTGAAAGCTACAAAATAAGAATCACATTGTGAGAAACTGACGTCTTTAAAATATATTACACGTTTTTTGTTTTTTTTTATATAGTTTTGTTTGTGTGACACCTAAAATATACACTGTGTTGGTTCTGGAGAAGACAGCGCGGAAAGGGAAGCCTACACACTTCTGCTCAATTGAGCAAAGTGTAATGAGAAGTGTCTCCTTCTCCCCGAGTCATTCCTCACTGCGTCTTCATCCCACTCAGCTCACCCACCTGTAGAGCATCACGCTTCGGCTTGGCCACGCAGCAAACCGAAACACACAGTGATGATCACCCTTATTCCGCGAGGTCGGGTAATTAGCTGTGGAAGTACAGTACGCGCAGTGCTGTGGGTGCTGCGGGGATATGGCAGCGATGGGTACGAGCAGCGTGTAATTATGTGGGTCTCATGGCGTGTCTGAGGAATCCACAGTGTTGGTGCTTAATGATAATACTCATCCCGGGCAGCTCAGCCAAAGGCGTCTATATATTACACAACTCTCGTTTCAGGCTGAAAATACCCACCCAGCACTTCTGAGCCACTTGTGCAACAGCACTCTATAGATAGATAGATAGATAGATAGATAGATAGATAGATAGATAGATAGATAGATAGATAGATAGATAGATAGATAGATAGATAGATAGATAGATAGATAGATAGATAGATAGATAGATAGATAGATAGATAGATAGATAGATAGATAGATAGATAGATAGTGTGCAACAGCGCGCTATAGATAGATAGATAGATAGATAGATAGATAGATAGATAGATAGATAGATAGATAGATAGATAGATAGATAGATAGATAGATAGATAGATAGATAGCACTAACACTGTCTGTGACTTCTTACTACCCCACTGAATGTATATCATTCCACATCTGGAAATAGTCCCCAACATGTGTAAAATCTAAAGATTTTGTTTCAAAGTAAGAATGGATGGGCCCTGGGAAAGTGCTGAGCGGGCAAAATACTGTAACACGTACTGCAGTTGGTTTTTAAAGTTGTTGACAATAACAAAAAAACGGAACCACCTTTATCCTTCAACAAATAAAGCACATACTGTATAAACATCCACAAATGTCTCAATGCTCCTAGATTCCTTGATAACAAATAAATCGAAGTGTATCCTTGAAAATATCCTCTAGACCACACCGTGCTTTGTGTTGCAAGCAGAATTTGCAGCTGCTGCATTAGGGCAGTTTGCGTTTCAGACAAAATTAGAGGGAAGAATTTAAGAATCGATCGAGGCGAGAGGAATCCACAAAATAGAGAAAGTGCCCAAATGCAGCAAATGGGGAAAAAGCAATTTAGGCCAGCTGTTGGGTGGAGGACTGCATAATGAAAAGCATGTTCAGCATATTCAGCATGGAGAATGAGGTTGAGCAGCGCCATCAGAAATGTGTGGGAGAATATGGTATTGGATATTATATTTCTGGAGCTGCTCCTCGAGTGATGCCTCCAGCTCTTTGCCATCAGATAGCGTTTTTTAAACTGGGTCTCTGACTCGTTGTCGTCCAGCTGATTGTCGGCCTCTCATCTCCACACAGCTATGGCTGCTTTGTGTGCTTTTTGCACATCAGACAGCGGATCTGTAACATAACAACATACAAATTTACAAGAGAGGAGTTGTGTTTTGTTGTGTTTTTTATGTTGCGGTGCAGAATCAGCACTCCCTGTGGACTGGAGCTCAATAAGAGCTTGTCGATAGCTGCGTGGTTATTTCCAAGGTTGCGCGTGTTGTTTTCTCAGTTGTATTTGTCTTGTTTTGTTTAGCCTTGTTTGTGCAGTGCAGTAAAATCGAAAAGTGGCAGAAACTTAGATTAAAAAATTAAAAGACGAAAGGTTCTCTTGATCATAATACAATAAAATCTAAAGTACAAAGTAATTTTTACGTGAAATGTGAACGGTTCCTCAGCTAACACTTGTCTCTGTAGTACTTTGTGAGTCTCTGGAGTTCTCAGTGACCTGTGCACATCAAATGAACTATTACATTTATCAAGATATTAAAACAAAACCCGTAATAAACCCATAAAGCCTGGGAGCATCAGTTAGAATATAACAAAAACATACAGAGAAAGAAATAAAAAGAAAATAACTTTTGTCTGCTGGATCTGTTTAGTTGTCTCCAGGGTCGGAGGAGGATGATCACGAGGGTCCGGTGTGCGAGAAGCTGGGTCGTATTCAGTTCAGTGTCGGATACAGTTTTCAGGACTCTACGCTCACAGTCAAAATACTGAAGGGTCAGGATTTGCCCGCTAAGGACTTTTCCGGCACCTCGGATCCATTCGTCAAACTCTACCTGCTGCCAGACAAGAAGCACAAACTGGAGACCAAAGTGAAGAGGAAGAATCTAAACCCCCACTGGAATGAGACTTTCCTCTTTGAAGGTTTGATGGAGGAAACTTTTCTAACACCTAACGTATTGATTTAACGCTGTCCCCCGTTACACACACTGTGGCTTTTTTTAGGACCTCGCTGTGTATATTTTCATTTCTCAGGTTTCCCCTATGAGAAGGTGGTCCAGAGGACTCTATACCTGCAGGTTCTCGACTACGACCGCTTCAGCAGGAACGACCCTATAGGGGAAGTGTCCATCCCCCTCAACAAGCTGGACCTGGCCAACATGCAGACTTTCTGGAAGGAGCTGAAACCATGTAGCGATGGCAGCGTGAGTAAGACGGAAGGGGGGAGAGGGAGGGGGAAGGGGGTGATGGGACAGAATGTAACGGGTGATGTCATTCCTGGCTGCTGTGATGCTCCTGGGGGAAATGTGACAGCGTGCAGGTGGGAGAAGGGATAGAGGCTGACAGGTAGATGGAGAAGCACAGATGCCCAAAAGTAGAAGCAGAAACATCGAGTAGATAGAAAAGAATGTAAATAATCAGTTGTTGTTGTTGTTGCGTATCGTTCCTGTAGGGGAGTCGAGGGGATCTGCTGGTGTCTCTGTGCTACAACCCCACAGCCAACACCATCACTGTGAGCATCATCAAAGCCCGCAACCTCAAAGCCATGGACATCGGAGGCACTTCGGGTAATGATGCTCCCTCACCCCCCCCCCCATGGACATCGGAGGCACTTCGGGTAATGATGCTCCCTCCCCCCCCCCCCCCTCCCCCAATGTCCTTTCGCTATCACTCCTTTAAATCTTTGCTGCTTCAAAATTAGAATGACAAAATTACTCACTACTGGAAAACAGTGAGTCCATTTATAGCTCACAGACCAACACTGCATCCCGGGTAAAAAAAAAAAAAGAATTAGAGTCATCATAAAATGAATTTTGTTTGTAGTGTATGAACAGGCATATTTATCGTCTTCGCAGACCCCTACGTAAAAGTGTGGTTGATGCACAAGGACAAGCGCGTGGAGAAGAAGAAGACGGTGGTAATGAAGCGCTGTCTGAACCCTGTGTTCAACGAGTCCTTCCCCTTCGACGTGCCCGCCCACGTGCTGAGGGAGACCACCATAATTATCACCGTCATGGACAAGGACAAGCTCAGTCGCAATGATGTCATTGGAAAGGTATCTCCTTCCCGCTTCTTCCTCCTCCTCTTCTTCTCCTCCTCCGCCTTCCTTCCTCTGTAGAGCTCCATGACACACCATCGGCATCTCCTCACACAGCCAGTCTATACTGACCCCTGCTGGAACGTGCACACCCGTACATGAAGCCATACTATATAGATATACTATAAATGAGAAAACTTAAAAATGTTATTGCTATGTTAGGACCAGTTGGTTTCAGCCATCTCCAACCATCTCCACAACTCACTGTGAGCCGTCCTTTTGAATCAATACCTGTATCTGTAAACAGGCTGCTTCACCAATAACGTTCATTTCTGTGTGCTATTACATGAAATCCGACTGATTCGTCTTTTTTTCTGCCAGATCTATCTGTCGTGGAAGAGTGGCCCTGCAGAGGTGAAGCACTGGAAAGACATGATGGGTCGTCCCCGTGCCACTGTGGCCCAGTGGCACGCTCTCAAGGCCTGAGGGAGCCAGCGCCCGACCTGCCCGCGGTATTTTTCCTCCCTTCAGAAGTCAGCATCAGCCACTAAGCCCCTGTCCACAGCACATACCCCCTACTCCCCCTTTAACTCTAGTCTGGGGCTGCGGAGGCAGCGTGTCATCGCTTTGTTCTCAGGCCTCTTTGATATATCCCCTGCCCTCAGTCCTCATGACACCATCTTTAACACCCCCCCCCCCCCCCCCCCCCCGCCGTCAGATTCCTTATAGCCCCCCCCCCCCTTCGCCGTCAGATTCCTGATAGGTCTGATTCCTATCTGACCCCTCTTTGTCTGAACTTGGAAATGTATTCAGTGTCTTTACTCACGTCCTCCTTGTGACTTCATATGTCATTTCTTTTTCTTTTTTTTGTTTAACTATCCTTCACTTTTCCTTCTCCACCTTGTCGACCATTTGCAGTGTTCACCCATTAGAGCAGTAGCCTACCTCTTGCCACTACCAACCAAAAATGGATCCAACTGATCATCCAACCATCTGATGTGGCGGCAAGGCAGGATGCATTCAGCCATGCACCTGGGTGTGAATGGCTCTGACCTCTTCAACCCACTTATCACCTACGTCTGGTGTTTCACTCTGCTCCTCACCTCTTTGTTGGAGTCTTCTTCAGTTGCTGTCGCTATTTCTTCGTGCCCCTCAAATGTCTGTCTGTACATCAGGAAAACCCACGCAGGCAATGAAAGTGGATTTAAAATTGAATTGGGCAGGAACTGGACCATGTCACTCTACTCATGTTGGATCTTTTTCACTTTTCACTCTTTCTCTGACATAATAATTCTCCCTTGGCTGGAACCCTTTGTTGTCTGTGCGTGCTGTGGGTGATGTGCTGTAGCCCCAAAATGAAGTTCATCAAAAAAAAAAAATGATAATGATGGTCCAATAGGGCAAGTGTCAGAAAAACGTGCTTTCCTATTTTCTTGGAAAAGAAAAACCCAATGGACGGAAGAAAAAGTAAAGTGATTATTGTTGTGTTTTTTTTTTTGTTTGTTTTCAAAAGAACTTAGAAAATCGACTTGTTCTTCCAGACAGAAAATGAGCAAAAGCCAGGTTCTGTGTGTGTGTGTGTGTGTGTGTTTGTGTGTGTGTTTGTGTGTTAGAGTTTGAGAGCATGAGAGATTATTGTGAATTAAAGATGTTAAAAATAGCCTAACCCTAAATAGTGTTGAAAATAAAGTATTGTTCGAATTTGGGGAGGTCACTAAAATCCAATAGTCAGTTCATCTAAAGGTATTTTTTAAGTGTACACCTAATAGTTAACAACACCTGACCCCAAGCAAACAGGATATTTTTTAAACTTTGAGGCCAATACAAAAAGCTAGTTAATCTTTGTATATTTTTATATGTTTTTTATTGCTAATTTCAAGGTTAATAAGGAAGAGTCTGTTTTTTTGAGATTTGGTTAAATTGAAAATGTATGATGATATGTTGAGAATTAAGATTTTAATAAGACTATCTCCCGTCGGCCACTATATGGTGTCTCTGTTCATTTGTGTATTAACCCTGCAATAGCCATTCCACATTGTGTTCTCTTTTCTTACAGTGCACTTCAGTGGGTCAGTGGGTGATTAGACCTGATTTGTGTTGTTGGGGGGGGGGGGGGGGGGGGGGGTATGGATTTGAGTTCAGCATAGGTCTCTCTTCCAGTTTGCTTCACTGCCTGAATACGTGACCTCCCCCAAGTCCCTCACAGACGTGTTAAGTGGATGAAAGGAAACAAAATAAAAGAAATAATATCTGGGGGGGAGTCTTTTTACATTCCAGTGTATGTTTTTGTCTACTGGATGTGTGCATGTGTGTGTGCATGTGCGTGTGTGTTTGCACTGTGGATGCGTGTCAGTATTTGAGCTTTAGTTTGTGTTACTTTATTAAATGTGAGTCCCTCTGTGTGTGTATCTGCACTGAGTTGTACTTTGTCAGTTTAATACAGCAACGACACTGTTTACTATTTTATTTTGTACAAAACAATCCAGATGTATAAAGAAAATATGTTTTTTTTTTTTTAAAGAATCACTGCACTCGTTGACGACGATGCTGGAACAAACCTCTCTTCATAGCAGGGTTACCATCCTCACATGTGGTTTTGAATGCACGTTTTGCTTTACGCTGAGGGAAATGTGTTATTCTTGTGCTCAGAATTGAAGTTTTGAATTTAAAATATCAGTATTATCTGCGTCTAACTGCCATACAGCAAAATCTGAGTCCACACAGATGCAGCGAGCAACATTTTTTGGTCTGGTCGGATTCACCGAGGCCAAAAACTGAAGGGTGGGTCCCAAACATCACAGCTGACGTCTTGACAAAACACCCCCGTGGTGCACACATGCCTTCTGGCACAAAGTGTTCTGTGTGTGCCTTATAAACCCTGCCACGCCTTGTTCTTCAGCATATGTGCGCTCCTCTACAAGAGGGAGGAGGGGAAAGAAAATGTGAGAGTAGGTAATCATCACCTCTTTGCATCACTGTTAGCTACATCTCAGGTCAGAGCAGAACATTGGAGCGTCCCAAAATAACCAGGAACACAGTCATCTGCCTGTGCCGATGGCCCTGTGCTTTAAACAAGGTATGATTTCGAGTGCTGCTGACAAAGCATTACATTCCAAAGGCTTAGTGGAAGTCACTTCAAGCAATGCAACTCGGATATTGTTTTAATATCAGTCAGGGTGTGGTATGTTTGACTTTTTTTTTTTTTTTAAAAAGAGCTGGTATCATGTGTCTCCACTTGTCACTGCCCAAATACCACACGACAGTACGTTTTAATGGACGAGCTGGCATTTTGTGATTGAAGGCATTCAGCTTGGGATAGAAAGAGAGGTTAACCAGCAGCATTTTAATTTATATACTGTACAAATGATTGTGAATTGTCTTGTATGAAAAAAGAACTCAGTATTTCCTTGGGATGTTGATATGTGTCTGTCCTTGGTATGACTCAGCCCCTACTTTCTCTCCCTTTTCTCTTTGTAGTCAGACATCTGTGGAGTGCACAATGTTTAATATCAACCATTTATTTTTTTGAGCTCTGTACAGTGTATATAATAATATAAATGTGTACATAAAACAAGTTGCTGGTCTGGTATTGTTATGGATTTTTCAATAGCTTTTTTTTATGATTGCATACCCTGGTGTGTGCTTATTGTTGGAGCGAAGCATTTAAACTTCCAAATGTACTTTATTTCAGTGAATGCACAGTAGCTACAAGTTCTTGAGACAGATGGCGGAGGAGAAAGGGCCACACAGAGGGGAATCCTTCTGACATCACCACAAACTATTTTAAGCTGAGCACATAAAAACTGCAAGTTGGCATTTTTACTCAAAATATTTTATTTTTTTTATATATATTTTAAAATAAGTGATGACAAAGAACACATGGATGACCATTTGTTTCATACCTGCAGGACTGCCTGGTCTGTGTATCACCTTGGCAGCATATCATGTGTACATTATAATTCTACAGGTGTACACAGGCTTGTCATCTGTTTTGAGATTCTGTGCACATCCACTGGCCAGAGGGCATTTCCCTTATGCTCTTAATACAAGGTTCCAATGAACAGAAATGACACACAGCGAGGCAAGAAGTCTTCCCCATCATCAACACGTGAATCCAATAGTGCAGGAGAGAAATATAACCTCGTCTCAATGGCTGTGAGCAAATACATATGTGATTTATTTTAGAAATTTAGCTTGACAGAATGCGATAATAATGGTTTGTCTTAATTGTAATTAAGTCACACAATTCCAAACACAGCAGTGTATTAACAGTCAGGCGTCATCGGTTTGATTGTTTACACCCGTTTTCATCGTCTCTAACTCGCTGCATGATTCTAATCTATGAAAACAAATATGGCAGCTGGGAACTCATGTGATCTCACTATAGCCTGGATGAAAAAAAAATGATGGGAAAAACATGGTGACTACATTTGACCTATTTGCCACTGATACTGTGATCAGGGTGGGCTTCAGTTTGACAGTCACTGAAAATACAGCAATCTGCTTCCCTCTGGTGTCCATGAACAGGCACTACACGCAGCACATGCATGATTATGTAACAAGTAGGGTGCATAGTGTTTAAATAAATATGGCATCCTCCAGTCATGTAATCCCACCCTGAGGTACACAATAACTGACAGAAAGACAAGCCAAGGATCAACATTTATTTCATAACCCATAATGTCTGTAATCTGCACAGTAAGATCAACGTACGAGCTAGCTTGTATTCATAAAATGAAAACTGGCTTCAATCATAATGCACATCACATATTGAGCTATTCTAATTTATGGTTTTCAGACACAAGTTTACAGGACAATTAATGCAAAAATATTTATGACACGTTCCTATCATCATGCTCCAAACCACAACCTTTCTCTGCCAACTAGTAGAACAGTTGGACAGTACTAGATAGTTAAGTGTAAGTAATATTTTGCACTGCACCACTATTTGTCCATTGCTGCTGCAGTGGAAACTGCTGAATTCCACTGCTGATTTGTCTGGTGGGATAGGACACTGTTTTTTACTCAGTGCCCCACCTAAAATGAGTCTTTGAGTTTGTCCAAAGAGCATGGACCTCACTGCCTTTCCTTTTCCAGGTATTCCAAACTGGGAGCATCCAACCTCTGCTCTTGGTTGCGGTTCTTTGTGAACTCCTTCAGCATATCCATGATCTCTCCTTGGTACACGTCAGGGGTGGGCAGAGCTTCTGTAAGCAAATAGAGAAGAGGTTAAATTCTCCTCTGTCAAACTCCTATAAAATCATTACTGTGGTACAAAGCAAAGTGAGATTTTACACTCTGCATTTCATGTAAAAGCAATCAAGATTTATCATGACACAGATGTCGAAAGACATCAAATAAACAACTTGTCTTTAAAGGACATGAAATGTTACCACGGCTTCGCTGAAGCTTGTCTGTCTTGACATTTGAAATTTATGATAATCAGTTATTTTAAAAAGGAAATCATGTCAACGAATGACTAATAGAATGCTAATTCTTTATCAGGAAGGTCATATTGTCTGACCCTGTTTAGTTTGATTTTCCAGACAACTGGGTGTTTTTGTGCTGTTTTCACATGGATTCTTTTTTTCATCTTATATTAATTAGAGGAAAATTGAAAGAATACAATTTTAAGCCTGCAAATGGAGAAGTCTGAGGCAAAAATACTGTTCATTATTTCAGCATCAGCACAGATAAATGATTTCCAATTTAAACAAACATATCATTTTTTAATTACCATGGCCACTAGAGCTTTTACACTTCTCATAGTTTTACAGACTGAATTTAACATAAATATGTCTGCCTTCTTTGTTTAACACAAAACAATGAGTCAATTATTTATTATGTGCAACTTGTATAAACAATGTTGTAAAGCTAAAATGTTTTTGTCATTAAATATTCAAGTTCTGCAGTGCAAGTATCCAAATGCCTGCCAGTGTCTGAAATTAAATTTGACTGCAGTCTAAAAGGTGCTACCACAATAACTCATGACAGCTTTTCATTAATTATTACTACTGTATTGTACAGACAATATCACATGTCTGAGGAGAAACTATTCTCTCACCTGTCGCCCAGTAGTAAATGTCCCAGTCATTGCTTGGTTCATTTATCAGTCTGTCGTACTGTTGCAGCTGGTTCTCAGTCATCGTGTTCAGGTACCTCTTCGCAAATAGGCTACAAGACAAATATAGACAACACAGTTAACTCAATAGATTATGTGGAGTGAAAAAAAAAATCACTGGTATGATGATGGGACAAAATCCATACAAGTTTAACAACCTGAGCAATATGCAGTTCTCCAACATGCCCCTCTTACGACTTTCATAAAGAAGTCGACGTCTCTTGATGTTGGTGGGCTCATTCAGCTTCTCCTCCCACGGCGGCAAGGGGATCTCAATCAAGTCACCCCTGGTGTCGTCTGCTGTGTCACCACGGTAACCACGAGTTGCTAGTAGCCCTGAAACTGCTGGTCTCCATGCTGCCTGGCACACGCCTGTCATCAGCTGACGTGAAACAAAACACACGTTGGAACAAGTCACATTGAAATGTGTTAGACCACACAGCACACACCAAAGTCAAACAATTCACTGATATATTCACGATATCTTTCATTACTGTCACTACACCAAATTGTCCCACACTACACAAAGTAAAATGCTTACCAAATTACCAAAACTTTTTCTAAAAGTATTTCAAGTACTAATTGAGGCATAAAAAAATCAAAATGTAAAACTTATATATCATTTGTGTTCCAAAAGCACAGCTAGGTATTGGAACCTTATAGAAAATATAGGAGATCACAAATATATATAAAATACTGTGTAGTAGTATATATTACAAGGGTAAAGGTATTTTATGCATGGTAAATAGTGATGTAAGGGACTGAAATTTACCGTTAAACCATTATCTTATATTATTATTATTGTAAATGTTCTCTGACATAAAGGTATTTAAACATACATGGAAAGATAAACAGTGAGTTACACTGCGATCTTCTACTTCCCCCTTTTCTACCAGGCAAACACGAACTCAACCAATCACAGAGCACGTGTGTTGCTCCTTCCTGCCACTATTTACTTTTGCTAATGTTATTTCTGTCTTGTTGCTTTTTAATCACTAAAACGGTATTTGCTTCTTCCTCTTGTGAATGAAGCCCGGTGTGTTTGCGTGTAAAAGATCCAAAGGTTCGTATAACTACAAATAATGAAGATGAATATAAACTGAGAGAAAAACAAACAGTGGTTACATGAATATCTATCACCCCGTGTCCTGTTGTACAACTGTCCTCTAGCAGCACGCGCTGTCTGCGTCCGGGCTCAAAAACATTTAGTAACTTGAACAAAACAATGGCTTTTTATTATTATTACTGACCATTCGCGACACTATATAGTTACATCACACTATAGAATTTTAGTGTTCACCCTTTAAAACGTCCTACCATTACCCTTAGCACTAAAACGTACACACACAAAAGCAGAAATAAATGTAACGTTTTCTTTCGTAACTCACTTTTTTCACAGCGACAGTCGACATCATTTTATAACCCTCTGATCTGCGAGTTTTAGAGACAGGCAGGAAAAAAAAAAACAAGTGGTCTTCCTTGCACTGGTGTCTGAATGGCAGACACTCAGAAATTACACAAGCGCCTTTTCCGGGGACGATTTAACGCAGCGCACAGATTACGTCATAGTGCTGGGGTAACGTTATTATTCTACAACAGAACACGGTTTGGGTGCCAGTGTCATACACGTTACGTTATTTCTTAATTGTGCAATTTTAGTTGTCAAACGTTAATGATACAAAGCTTACATTGCCCCCCTCATGGCGTCTTACGTTGAACGGGCCCGACAAGTGGAACCAAAGTTGACCGTTGTTGTTGTCAACCGGTTCAGTCGCCCTGACCCCCCCTTGAATGTTCACGTAGTAGCAACGTTAGCTCCAGCTCATCAAAGAGCAAACACACTGTCGTCTGTAATTATTCGCATGTGCGTTCAAACATGAAATAATGTACATTTATTTTCAAAGGTTTCAGCAAGATATAATTTCGTCACCTATGTTCGTTCGTCGTGTTTTCGTCTTGCACTGTCCAGTTTTACCGTTTTATGTGCGGACTCGAGCGGAACGTTAGCAAACGGGTAAAATAAGGAGAAACGTTCATAGCAACCACTGAACAGTGGTAGTTCACCTGTTGTCGACATGCACTGATTATTGGCATTTGGTTGTGCTAGTGAGAAGTGCTTAAATAACGACATTTAGTGCCGCAACATCGGTTGGCTCATCCTAGGCCCACGGGATGGCTGCTCCTGGGTCTGCAGCCGGACGAAGCGCTTTCAAGAAGAACCCCAGAGATCAAAACAAGGAGGTGAGTTGTAATGGCATCACTTTAAATCGCAGCACTTTTTCCATCCTCACTGTCTCAGCTCATGTATCTACGTCACCTTGAACAGTTATGTATACCCTGTGGTACCTGATCAAAGGTGTCCATTCCCATTTAATACACGACTTAGGAACCCACAGATGAAAATATAATACTTTCTTATACAACTGCCCTGCAAATCCCCTTTTAATCCAGCTTATATTGTTGTTGTGTTCAAGATGTGTTGATTCACCTGTATGATCGTTTTGGACGCTGTAAATTCTATTTTTTTTTAAGATGAACTGTATTGCACTGTACATAGAGGTTTGTCTGATGTCTGGTCTACCCCACTCTCATTTTAAAACTTTTATATGTTCTGTACTATTTTATATTTTCTGTCCTGCACAGGACTTGGACAAAATTGCTGAAGCAAATGAACTTTTTGACGCTGTTCTGACTGGCTCCGTTGATCAGGACGAGAAAGTCACTAAAAATGTGTCCCCTCCTAAGGAGACATCAGCTAAAGTTGAGGATAAATCAACAAACGTGCAAACACAGAAAGCAGGAAATTCACTGAAGAGACTCTCATTATATATTGGAAATTTCCCCTGGGTGAGTAGCATCCACTCTTTTTGTGTTGGTTACATGTTTATTGTATTGTCCAATACCATTGTCCAATACCATTTTTTGTTTGTTTAGTCTACATGGGCTTACAGAAGACAATCTGTACAAAATAATGTAATTATTAATTATTCGTTTTAAGGGGATCTTTTCATCTTACTCATTAGATTGGCCAACGATGCTGTCAATCAAAAGTTTTTGTAACAGTTCTACTATTCATCAAGTTCACCATTAACAATCTGCCTTCCTGTCATTTCCTCATCCTCTCTTATCAAAACTGCTAACCTGTTAATACTTGCAGTGGACATCTGACAAGGAGATCACATGCATGGCCCAAGCCCTGGGTGTGAACGATGTCCAAGATATCAAATTTGCAGAGAACAGAGTTAATGGCCAGTCAAGAGGGTGAGTGGTTGAAAATCATGTTTTTAAAATGTAAATGTAAAAGAAATATTTAAGACAATTTAAAGCATTTTTCAGGTGTAGTCATACATGTGTTCTTGGATCTTGCTCTGTAACACAGCTATGCAGAGGTGGTGGTGACTTCAGAAAAGTCACTAAAAATATTGTTGGAAAAAATACCCCAGTGTGAAGTGAATGGAGAAAGGATTGACTGTCGTTTTGCCACTCGACAGAACCTCACTGTGTTTGAGGACATAGCAAATAAACGTAAGGGCACCAAAATCCAGAAAGACTATGATTGAACATAATGTCGCAAAATGTCGTTGTGCCTGCCGACAAAAATCATTGTCTTCTCAACAGGTATACCCATTCGAGTTAATTCCAAAGATCCCAAGGACTCAGATTCTTCAGATAAAATTCCCTCATTACCACAGGAGCCCCCCCGGCCCCCGTTGCCCCCACCTTTTCCATCACATTCACTTCCGAACATGTATCCTCCTTCATCACCCATCCCTTTCCTTGGCCAGCCACCCCCTCCCTTCCCACATATGCCTCCAAACATCCCACCCCCCCTGCCACATCATTTGTTCCCTCCTCCAGTCCATGTACCAAGTCAACCATCTTCTAGTCTTCATATAAATCCAGCATTCTTCACCCCACCACAAGATGGGCACGGCAGCAACACTTACAGCCAACAAAAGTGAGAACACAGAATGTTTTATATTTAACGCAACAAACATATCCAATTGCAGAATGATTTAAATTATGAAAATTATCTCTATAGCACAAAAAGTAAGGGCATTTGTGTTTGGTCGGTGATTTCTTTGTTGTAACAATGCTGCTCGGCAATAAACCTTATACCTTAAATTAATTAATTGTTAAATTGCCATTGTGTCTTGTTTCTTCAAATTTCAATCATCCAATCCACCAAACTAGTCAATGGCAGAATAAGCTGTTTGGCAGTGGCAGAGACAATCTGGCAATTTTTTCATGGTCGCAACCCAGATACTCAGATCTGCTGCTCATCCCATAAATGCAGGTCCCTTACAAATATGGCACCATTTAAAAGGGAAACAGGCTTTCCAGCGGTATAAGAGTATTGTCAATAAGCATTGTTATGACAAATAAATAATCTAACAAACACAAATTTCCTTACTTTTTGTGCCACGTTTTTATATTTTTTACAAATATTTTTTATTTATTTATCTGTAGTTATATTAGTATGACAACAATCTGTGTAATTTTTAGACAAACATCTCAAAGCCCAGATGCAGATTTTGATGAGCTAATGAACAGAAATAGAGCTGTTGCCAGCAGTGCCATCTCCAAGGCTATGTCTGGAGCAACAGGTGGTAAGTACAGCCACAGATGATACAGTAGAATCTCAGAAGGGTGAAACCAAAATTTTGTGCAGGAATAAGGTGCACCACAACAAAACACTAATATCTGTTATCTAAATTTAATTTACTAATACAGGAGATGGGTGGGTGGCTATGGAGACACTGTTAACTGCCATTGCCATCATTAAGCAGTCCAGAGTGATTAAAGATGTGCGCTGTCAAGCCCTGGTTACTTCACTCAAAGATTGTCTAGTTTCTATCCAGGGAAACTATGGCGTCAGGTCAGTATAACGGTACCCCTGGAACTGATGCGTCCTGTTGGACAGAGACTGAAGCTGAGAACAAAACATCAAACGTTTTCGTAGTATGCGAGATCTCACAAATGCACATTTTTGTGCAGGAACAGCAGTCGATCTGGGGACAAAGAAAGATGCCACGACAGGGGTCATGAGAGGGAGCGACGGCGTGATAGGGAACGAGACCAAGAAGATTCCTCCAGCTGGGAAAGTGCAGGAATGTCTCGAAGACACAGAGAGCGGTCCTGGAGTAAAGAGAAGGACAAGGAGCGCTCACGGGAACGGGAAAGGCACAGAGATCATAGAGACCGATACCGCTGACTTGGTAAGCTTCCCTCTGTGTTATATATTAAATTAAATGTAAACGCATGCTTTCACATTAGACTGTAAACTAACTGCTTTGAATTTACTTGTCAGCTCTATTGTAAGGTAGTTTTATAAGTGGAGAGACAATAGAATAGAAACATAGCCAGGGTTTGATATACTGTAAATAAAAATCTACAGTGGTCATAGTTAGTCTTTTATATGACATAGTTTAGTAACACATTGTCTGAACCTATTGCTACATATAGCTTATATGTGGTTTTAAACAATATGCTGCTGCTTCTTATCCTAGACCTATCAAGTCTATTTAAGTGTGGAGCAGACTGAAGACAGGACTCTGCAACAAGCTGTATAGAGATGACGACGCGAGACTGAAGATGCATTTACAAAATGTATGTGTACTTTTTGTGTTCCTCAGTCATCTGTACATACTGGGACTTCTTCCTGTTTTAAGAAAAACATGGTATGTTTGCAGTTGACTTGATATGTTGTAGAGGCATCAGTCCTATGCTTGCACAGGTACACCTCTTAACTTAAGTACAACACAGTAACTTTATCACCTTTTTTTGTATTAAGCCTACAAATTAAAGTACATTTCCTTAAAATGTAATTCCAGTGTTTTATTTCTTGATCCATTTATTTAGCTCTTACATCTGCTTTATTTATATGTTTATATATAGACATATAAACATATTACTGTATTTATATGTCTGTCTCTCTCTCTCTCTATATATATATATATATACAGACACACACACATATATAAATGATTTTTTTTCTTCTGTGATTGAGACAGTGATACACCTTCACATGAATACCGTACTTGAGAAACCTAGTTTTCAATATGTCTGACGTGGGTTTCTTACTCGGAATCCAATCATCCCCTCTTGAGGATGCACAGCATACTGATAAAAAGGCAGAAGTCAGTAGAAGCTGGGAGGTAACAATGCTATTTAATGGCTTTATTTAGAAAAAAAATATGCATGATCAAATAGGTGCACAGATTAATGTTTCAAA
This sequence comes from Trinectes maculatus, assembly GCA_016785345.1. Taxonomy (NCBI): domain Eukaryota; kingdom Metazoa; phylum Chordata; class Actinopteri; order Pleuronectiformes; family Achiridae; genus Trinectes; species Trinectes maculatus. The sequence continues at coordinate 290,484 of JAFBJQ010000239.1, forward strand.
AGTATTCCCTGTGACTGCCATTTGATGCCACACGGAAACAAAATAGCATGGATTTGACCATGTCATGGCTCCACAAAGTCCACATCGCTCTCGGTAGGCAGTCACAATCACTTCTCCAAAGGGGCATAATTCAATAATTTTTCAATTAGATCCACGTGAGAAAGGAGCATCCTCCTACAACAGTATCTCTTCAGGCCCAGGGCATCGAGAGCATCACTTAAAAGGAACAGAAAATGTACAATCAGTGCTAATGCATGGTATTCAGATCACTGAATAAATACGAGCATGGACATTACCAAAGACAATTGTGAGGCTACTGCAGCCTAAATGGCCACCAGCAATTACCCATTCCACCACTGCATCCTGGTTCTTATTGTAAAGAGCTTGTAATCATGGTACAGCGTAAAAGCTTTAGATATGTAATGCAATGAGACAAACCGGCAAATAGCCCGATGACTTACCCCTCAGTATACTCGGCTTGTAGTAGACCGAGGTACGCTTCCCACTTATTACCCACAATCTTCCCACATGTGAAGCATCGAACAGGAATAATCATCGTGGGACACCTGGAGACACATCACTTAGTTAACAGTTAACCAATGTGAAAAATTACACGCTGGAAAGGAAAGTACCCGGACAGCATCTATTAACTAGTTTGTGACATCAAAACAATATCATTATCATCTAGTAGCGAAGGCATGAACGTTAAAATGACCTGCGAAACCTTAACCACGTAAGAAGTGTAGTGTTGAGATTCTATGTAATTAACTTTAAACGGTTTGCTTTGATCGAAAACAATAACGAACATATAAAACGGCTTCTGTGCCAAAATTCGAATTCTCCACAGCCACGCGATAAGCAATAAGCTAACGTTAGCACCAAGTGGCGTGCTGTCATTAAATACTACAGGATATTAAGAAGTCAAAATACAAAGTCTATATGAATTTTCAAGTTCTGTTTACTCACCGTCACAGTCTAGTTTTCCCGAAGCTAGAATGTGATCTTATTTTTACAGAACCGGCAACAATAAATGTTATTGCGTTGATCCCGTGGCTCCAACTGCAACAATTAGTGATAAAACTTCCGGCACCAATCCTTCAAAATAAGAGTACAACTTCCGTAAACCGTTAATAAAATAAGAGACACAACAAATCCTTAATATACAGGAAATGGAACCCAATAAAATGGCAATAAGTAATTTGGACATTTTAAATTATCTACCATGTGTATTTGTGTGTATTTGTCTGATTACATAGTAGTATGTGATGACATGAAGTCACAAAATATATAAGAAAATTATGTGTTTTGAGGAATCAAACTTAAATCACACAATTCCATGCTGCTTTAAGGTGAAGTGCAGCAAATCATTCAGTAAATCAGTAAATTTGGCATAACTTTAACATAAGTGCAACTGTTATCAAAGAAAAAGTCACTTCTGCTGGTTCACTGCATTTAATAAAGTTTAAATTACAATTTTACATTTAGGACTTTGAGAGCAGAGGGGAGTGTGCATAAGGAATTTTAGAAATATATATTAAAAAAATGTGTAATAACCATCAGTATCATGTCTACAATCCCCATCGTATGGAACTTTACTGTCTTTGCCATTACCAGCATCATAAATCAGAATCATCATCAACATCATTAATGTAATTTAACTTGCTACAGCACAGGCGCTAAATGATGAGTCCTATCTGAATTATTGCATTTATACGCTTTTGAATTTATGAAAGTAGGGTAATAATATATTCTTTTTTGGTACGCTGTATTGTACGATGTAAGGTGAAGTTTGTTTTGGTGTTGGCAGACTATCATTAAGATATGTTTGGGGTGTTTAGGGGAATGTGTTGTGTTTGTGTAATATATGTGGTGGATAATATGTTTAAACATTCCTTTGCAACTAAAATCAAGTCAAAGTATGTGACAGAATGGTCTTTTCCCTATCTACTTATGCAACAGGGATGTCCCCATGAGCTTTACATGTGAGTGGATAGTATTGTGTACAGATGGACATGCAAGTGTACGCAGTCAAAAAAAATGACTGCTTAATTTTTTTTCTTTAGTTAAACAATACAATAGTAGCTCATCTACTGTCCTTGCATTAATTATGTTCTCATGGTTTAATAGTTGAACTTTGTTATTCATGACATTAAAAAAAAAATTCTAAAGCCACATAAGGGGAACACAGTGAAAACATAAGCAACTCCCAGGTTTTGGTAGCAGGTTTTAAACCTGATACTTCAACACAAATGGCTGCTACAGCTAAGTACCTACTGAGAGATGTAAACAGATTGAACCAGTACGCCTGTAGCTATTGTGTAAGACGTGAAAGGTTATTGATTTCAGACATCATTTTACAGTAAACTAAAGATCCTTCTTATTCTACAGCAAAGCCTCTCCCCACCATTCATCTGTGCTGCATACTACAATTGTTTTCATCTTCTCTTTACAACACCTTATGTCCAGTTCCTAAACCACTGCAAGCTTCAATCTTCAATCTCTGGAAAAGTATAATTTTTAATAGTACTGGGAAAAAAAAATAAAAATACAGGTTTATCAATTATGCTCTTTTAGCCCAAATATCCGCTAACAATTTCCAACTGTTTTAGTTGAGTACTTAACCTTAAAAGTTAAATAAGTCCCAGGACAACTCCGATAGCAAATGCTCATATCTAGTAGTTTCAACATTCTGAATACAGATTTTCATGATACTTAAGCAAAGTGAACCAAGCTCATTCCTAGTGTAAGAATGTTCAAATATTGCAAGATTGTGCCAATATTTCTCCAAACGGGATTAAACAGGATAGACCAGTTGCATAAGCTATCTGTAAAGGGGTTTAAAGCTCAGTACAGTTTTTTACATACATAACAATAGTTAGGATACAGATGAAGCAACTTCATGCATATGCTATTTGTAATTATGCTCCATGTACAGCCTTGATTAAAATTTTGGTTAAATCACTATAATTGAAAGCAGGCCCACAACCCCCCTCCTCCCCAAAACAACCTATTTTGCGCATTGGCCTCCCATCCCCATCTGCACCATGGTAGTCTGTGAACCAAACAACAAAGATGCTCTAATTTCTCCGTGCTAGTAACAATGCTCCCAGCAAGATGGCTCCAGCAGCAATAATGGCACCGCCAATGAGAAAGGGTTTCAGGTGTTCCAGAGAGTCTGTGCCCGAGGCCTCGTCACCTGCTGCAGCTTCAGCTTCTGCTCCTCCATCGTGGGCAGGAGGATGCTCGGGCTCAGGGGCTGCTGGTGCAGGGTCAGCCTTGCGAGCTGCTGTCGGCTCCTTTTTCTCTGACTTCGATGCCGCCTTGGGTGCTGGAGCCCCGGACTTGGCCCTGCCTTCCATGGACTCGGGAACAGAGGTGTGGTCTGGTCAGGAGGAGTCTTTATATAAGGTCAGCTCTGTGCTGCTGCGACACTGAGGGAAAACAGCAAACCGACACAACCAGATTATGGTTCTAAATTAGGCTCAGGCACTTTTTTCTGCTCTATTGACTGTGGGCACAGTGGCATATGAATGAGCCCTTGACATCCATGTGTTCACTGTACAGCAGTAAAGCATTCATGTGGTGGCAGAGGGGCCTTAAATGTGACCTTGGAAAAAAGACGTCATGGATAGGAACACTCCAGTGCTCCGAAGGACGGAGAATTGTTTATTTTTGCAACAGCTGCTGTGACATAATCTTCCAGCAAATGCATATTGTCATGGCAGCTTCCTGTCTAAAGCTTTTTCTTTTCCTTTTTAATGGAGGAAAGGAGAGTGGCGCTGCAACTGCAGCGCTGATTCATGGTCAAGAACTGAATCTCTATTTCTATTTGTCTAATCCTGACGCAAAAGCAGATAGATTTTCTCTTCCAGTGTCCTGCTCTCTGTTCTCCCACTTTAAGCGCATGAGTCATATGAACTATAAATGGAGGACAAGATGGAGGAGAAATAAGGACCACAGTGGCTGCGATTGAGGAGATCAGTGAAAATGCAAACGAGGAAAAAGAGTGAAGGTCAACAAATACTTCTGAAAATTCATGAATGCATCATAGCACGTTTCATGTTACAGAACGAAGGGTGTACACATCCCTACAAAATCAGCTCCTGTTAAATCCTGCTGTAATCCAATGAGAGGAAATAAGGATATTACATACCTCTCAGCTGCAATACAGATTACAAGGGAAACAGGTGTAGGAGGGACCACGAGAGTAAGTCACAATGTCCCCAGTTAAAGAAAAACGAGAGAAGGCGAAGAGATGGAGGACACTGAAAGCAGGAGGGAGGAGAATGACAGGGAGAGGAGGAGAGACTGGGATGTACCATCTGGTCCTAAGAATAGGGGTAAATGTGGTTCGATTACATCCTGGGTTTAGCAGTGTTTTAAAATCCCAGTCCACTGTAACAAGGGTTATTTCTTTGAGGTAAGATACATGTTTCACACTAAATCTTGTTTTGTATGTAAACACCAGAGCCAATGCAACACCACACCATCAACTACCAACTCACACAAGAGGGTTTGATGTTTATCTCTTAATTTTACAAAGAAATGTACCATGTTGGTTTTCTTCTCTCTGTGTGTAGTCACCCTGCAGCAGTTTTTATCACTGTCTGTGCAAAAGTGTTCAAGAAACCTGTTGATGACAAACCAATTACAGGCACAAATCTATTTTCAGAGGGGAGACGTGTGCCAAATGACCCCAGGACCAGGGGTCAGCAGCGCTGGCAGCAGGCCGTGAGAGAGTGGAGGCATGAGAGTGAGTCTGTCAGGTGTTCAGATGAGGTTTCACTCAGTACTTTATTATTCAACCTTTTCTTGTTAGCCAGCATTTTTGACATAACAGGATAGTGCACACACTTTCATCTGTGGACTCACTGAGGCGTCACTGATCCACGCCCAGTGTCCAGCCAGAGGAGAGCGCAGTGTCAAGATAGTAATCTGCACTGTGCTTAATCGTCAAATGCGCACTGGTTGATGTAAATGACGCTACCAAGGATGCAGATCTGAACCTAAACATTCCAGAAAGAGCTCAAATCAAACCTCAAGCACTGTCGAAACCTGAAATCAACATTATATCTATGTGTGAAGGGCAAAAAGATGTGTCTTTTGTGTTGGGTCACGACGTGCCATAAAAGACAGTTTAAATAAATGGAAGCACTAAATAAATATATTTTGTGACAATAACAAAATACAAATATATTCTATCTGCTGCATAATCTCGATGCTTTACGTACACAATTGTAAAACAAAACTGTAAACTTAAGTTCTTTAAAATACACGTTTGTTTGGGTTTGGTTTTTTTTGACGCACAAGTTTGGGCGTGTGTCGTTTCGTTGCCGTGGCAACGCGCGTTCCTTTCGGGAACTACGAAACTAAACGGCGCATGCGCGAAGCCACAACTTGGCTCATCCCCATAGCCCTATTGAAATTATACTGATCTTGTGCTTTTTTTTAAAATTATTTAAAAATATTTTTAAAAATAGGCATTATATTAAATATATAAATCTATATAATAACACGCTTCTCCCTCTTTGTGTGTGTGTGTGCGTGTGTGTGCGCGTGTGTGCGCGTGTGTGTTCACAAAGGGGAGCGGCAGCCTCTCGACGCACTTTACTCTCTGGACGTGATTCCTTGATATTCACGAACCGACGGTGGCGCCCTTTTCCCTTAGAATCTCTCAAGTGTCTGCGCTCTTCCATTTACGAAAGCCCCACCACGTTTACGTAAAAAAAAAAAAAACACACAACACGGGATTTACGCCACCGAACGCGGAAGGGTAACAACTGGTCCGTACGTATTTTTCCCTGTGGGAGAAGTATCCGAGGGGAGGGGCCGGATTCCAGTGAAAAGCCGCCTCAGTTCGCCGCTGGGTTCGGGAGTTACCGGCTGGTGGCACAGTCCGGCCGCTGAACGAACGAAGGACTCGACCGGGTTTGGTCAAACCCGAGAGTGGGGGGTGGGGGGGCTAGTATCTCCCGTGGATGGGACCCACCATGCCGAGCTCCAGGCGGAGGGACGTGGACGTGGACGTGTCCCGCGGTCATTGAACCGACGACGTGTTGCGGTGAAGCCGTCCGTCCCCCGGCGCCCTGAAAACAACCGTATGTTTCACCACGTCCCCGTGATTGCATGACAGCCGGCACAGAACCGAGGAGGCTGCGGAGTCTGCGGGTCCATTCAGCCGCCCGTTGGGATGACGTTTGTGGGGTTATTATAAGCAAATCGGTGAGACACTGGTGAATTCGCCCCCCCGCACCCACCACCACCACCACCACCACCCTGAGTCCGTGTCGGGGACAGTCGAGGCTGAGGCGGGTCGCTGGTCGGAGGGATATGGGCGCGCGAGCGGAACCGATGCAGCGGGTCTCGTTACAGCATCGTCAAAATACAGGTGAGCACCAGCGACCGGATGAGCAGACACACTAAACACACTAAACGCCTGAGGCTACACGCACATGCCGGGGAGACAGCTCACACCGTGAACCGGCTTTTTTTTTTTTTTTTTAAACATGTATTATTTATTTATTTGTGTATTTTAGCTCATGCTCCACTCATGTGTTAGGCCACATCTCCATTAGCCAGGCCCGCAGGATGCCACCTTTAGCAGCTGTCCCCATTAGATGAGATCAGACTGTATCACTGCTGCTGATGATGATGATGATGATGATGGAGGTGTAGGAATCACATGTTTGTGTAACCCAGGTCAAAATAGACATTGGTTATTAAATAATTAATAAGTAGAATAAAAATATATATCAGGAATTTCATTATTTTAATAATTTACTTTGGTGATATTAAAAAAACGTCTAAAATAGATAAATTGTATTAAAAACATTATTTCATGGTTTTGGTAATTTATTTTATCATTGGTTGAAGTTGAAAGGTCATATGTATCAGCCAATTACAGCGCTGATAGTTGTTCTCTTCCGGAGGATTCTCGAGAGAATGAGGAAGCAGGAACAGGTGAAGCCACGTTGTGTGGAGTTTCAGTGACGACAAAGAAAAGAGTCTCTAAGTATATTAGACGATTTAATTTGCCTCTGAAAGTGTTTTAGTTTCCTTCTGTCTATGTTGATAGACTGTGGTTTTGTTAGCGTTTAGTTTTTGAGTTACTGAAGAGAGTCGCGGAGATAAGTGCTTCTGACGATCACGCATCCAGCGCGTGATCAAGGACATTAGATGGCGAGCCACCCGAGATCGGAGCAACCTTGAACTGTTGTGCGTCGAAAGAGACGGCTTTCTCCCGTTGTGGGAGAGCGGATCACGTGAGCAGCGCGTGGACTGCGCCGCGCTGCTGTTGGACACCGGAGTGATCGTTTCAGCCTGTCCTTTCCCTTCCTTTGCGGAGAAGTCATCATAAATCGCGGTAAGACTGTGCCAGTTTAAATCGCTATCCTTCTCCCCTCTGGATCACGTGAGCAGCGCGTGGACTGCGCCGCGCTGCTGTTGACTAAATAACTGAAACTAAACAAGTTGAAGGGAAATAAGAGATTTAAGGATACACAATGGTTTCTATGTTTTATGTTTGTATGTGCAATGTCTTAAGGATACCACTTTCTGAATGCAGCTATTTTCTATTTCTATGTTCTTTTTGATAAAGCCGGCAATATAAAATTAGCTTTGGTCTGTGGTGTTTTCTCTGTTCTTTGGTCAATTATTATTTTAACCAATTACTGCTCTTCTACGAACCTAGCACTGATCCATCATCACCAACAATTCTTTTAATATTTGTAGTAGGTGCTACATTTGGATGCTGATGCACCACACTATCTATTTATCAGCGACCTTACCTGTGATCTGTGACATAAAAAAAAATATCACATGTCCTAAGTCACCAGGCAACATGTGATGTGATGTGTGTTTTAGGTCACACTGTTTGCGTTGGCTTCACTTGTCAGACATCTGATCAGTGCAGCCCGGACTTGTCCTGACTCGACGTTCTGGTGCACACATTGCATTGTAATCATGTGGAGTATCCAGACACTGTGCCTAACCCTGGACAGGCAGTCGATGACATCCCTCCATTTTTAAACAGGGACCTGGCACAGCGACAACAAGAGGAATGTCTCACCTGGTTATCGCTCTCAGTGATAATATGAGCACCGACCTTACTCACAACTTCCAGCTGTGGATGTAAAACGCCTTGGCTGGCCTCACAGTGTGTGTGTGTGTGTGTGTGTGTGTGTGTGTGTGTGTGTGTGTACATGTTGTCCATCCAGGATGGTGTTTCCTTACACCTCCAAGGGCTTTAGCAGGTAGTAAGTAATAGGTGATTCAATACCAAAACAGAGGTGATGAGTTCATGGGAAAAAATCCGGAGAGTGTTACTCATGATACATCTGTAGTATTTTAACATCATATGCTGAAACGAGTTTCCTGTGCTCTAAAGCAGCGAGGCGTTTATGGCACACAGATGAGAACTTAAAATTATTAGAGTTGTTAGTCTTGACATATTTATATTATACTGATTTCCGCGCTGTGTCCTGCTTCTGTCTCGGAGTCTAAGCCCATACAGTATTACGTATTTGTTTAAATTTAAATTATTTTATCACATTTAAATGCCATCTGTAAACGATGCAAATGATTCCACCCTGAGTTCTGTAGTTGCCTTAACTGATGCACTGATGCACTGTGGAAACTGTGGTGAGCATCATTTATGTGTGTGAGGCTTGTGAACAAAACTGACCATACTTTACGTTTAACATGGACAAGTGGTGAAACACCAGTAAAAGTGGGTTGCAGTTATATTTTGAAGACCGAGATTCAAAAATACAATTAAATCAAACCCGCTGTTCTGACCTCAAGTTAAATATGTTGCAAATAAACGCGGCCTCCGAGCCCAGCTATGCAAACCAGCGTTTGCACTATTTACTCTGGTTTACGCAGGTTACCCCTTTACAGGTTGCTGGTTTCTCTGTAAGCTCCAACTCCAGTGATTTCTGGCAGATATGTCTGCTCTTTGTTTTCCCCCCTCAGCATGTCAGAGTTTCCCACACATCACCTCGTCTTGTGCCAGAAAACAGGCTTTTCTTTGCCACTGCAGACTTATAAATTTAATATGCTCCAGCGCTGGTCTTCCCACAGAAACAAATTGCAACTACTTTAGGATGAAGCTGCACCAAAGCAGAAGATTTTGCAGATTTTGATTGTTGCTTTTGAGAAAGAGAATAGAAGAAGAATTTATTTTGAAGGCGTTTTGAATCAAATGATCACTCAGTCATATTTTCATTCAGTCATTTGTAGATTAACCTTTTATTGTATTCACACTTTTCAGCAATACTGTGAGTTATGAGAGAAATATAACATGTTTAGTTAAACTCCAGATATTTACCCAAAAGTCTGAAGCTAATCATAGATTAAAGGTTCAATTCATCTGTGCATGTGCGGAGACGTTTTCCATAAGTAGGCATCATCTGAACTATGATGTTGGGATAATAGATGATTTAACAAAAGGTAATTCTTTAAAGTGCACCCAAAACTGGTAGTGCACATTGCTTCCTTGCAGAATCAGGAAACAATGGAAACATGTCCTTGTTACCATGTGTGCATATATCTGTCACACATGGTGGTTGAATTGCAAGTTTGTTAGACAAAACAATGCAAGTTTACGTTTTTAAGTTCGCAGGGGCTAATAACCTTTCGAATATTTCAGAATTGTGTGTGTCATGTGGAGCTGATAGATACCTTCGCATGACTTGATCTGTTTAAGAGTGCAGATTGTGACAGATAATCCAAATATGCCACAAGTGAGAAAACCCCTAATTGTGTGATAATATCCATGAGATATTAGTGACGATCTGGCAGGTGCTTTGCAGGCAGATGTGTCTTCGTGCGTCCCCGCCGTAACATATAGGCCTAAAATCATGTGATTCTGAAGACAAGCCGTTCATGTAAAAATTGTTCAATGCAATTATGTGTGAAAAATGTTTATAGTGTACAGCACAGCAGTGCATATGACTCAGTGCTGAAACCCTATGCCTGCAGTAGTGTGTTACACAGACAAAAATGCTGTAGCTATTTTCAGTATCGGACCAAATCGGACAAACGTATCCGTCCGTAGCAAGACAGGTTGGCAGAGCACATATGTTAACACCTTAACAGACGCAAAAAACAAACAAAAAAAACCCATTCACACACATGCACACACGTGCAAACTGCAGTGCACATACTATCACATCGATTGGAGGAAGAGAAAACTGAGTGGGTAGAGGTGAAAGGGATTGAGTGGGTGGCAGTGGGAGAAAAAGATGGAGAAAGAGGCAGAGGGAGAGTAGGAGTGAGTGGCACATGGCTTTCAGTCTAAAAAAAGATGAGCAGCACAAAACCAAAACCAGAATCTGGATTAGCAAGATAAGGAAAAAGGAGGGGGACCAGCGGAGAAAATGTAGGTTCCCTCTGCGCTGAAAATGGTGCAGATGCACACAGTCTCATAAATGTTCTCTATTATCAATACTGAATGAATGTGTGTGTGGGTAGAAGGAGACGGAGGAGAGAGCATGAGGATGGGAAAACAGAGGATGGGAAAAGCAGAGGGCGAGATGGAGGTAGGACGGGGTGAGATTCTCTCGGACCGACCGACCGACTGCTGCTGTAGTGTGACGGAATAGGGAGAGACAGGATCATTAAACGGAAGCAGGAGCAGAGCCAGGGACGTGACAAATGCTGGAGAGAATCTTGATCTGGGCAGAATGGAACACTGACCCAGGCGGAAAAAGAGAGACTGGAGCAGATGGATGTATGACGGAGCGGAGGAGAGAGAGAGAGAGAGAGAGAGAGATTTGGGACGGTGCTGCAGTCGCGCCGTCACGCCAACCCAGTGTAACCTCAGCTTCTTCTGTCGCCATTCCCAGGAGCCTGTTTGTCCGGGATTATGCTCAATTCCTCACCACATTGTCAGGCTCAAAACAACCTGTCTTCATTGTCACTGCAGTTTCTGTTTAATAAAACTCAATCAACTAATTGTGCAAAAAAACCAAAACAACCTTAAATACACGTGTGCACATCTTTGGATTTCATGCGTGTGTGTATAGCAAAAGCTATTTTAAAAACCCATACATTTTTTATTCAACAAATAAATAGGCTGCTTGAGCACAGGACATCCAGACCTGCTGCAGAAATGAACTGCTGCAGTAAATGTCAGATCCGTCCAGGATGTAGTTGGAGGCTTAAGTGAAAGCTGGAGTCTGTTCTGGAGTGTGTTTTTCTTTGGGCACACCTTAGTTTACATTCCCCTGTCACCTGCTGTGTGAATCCTGTTGAAAGCTGGTGTCCTCCATGCTGACACATAAATGAGAGTTGTCTGTGCATAATCAGGGTTAATTTATAACCAGTATTAGATCCCTTGTGTTAAATAGTAGTCCACAAGTGTCTTGTATCTGCAGGCTAAACATTTAAATGCAGTGCAGTTTGCAGTTAAATTGTGGATCCTTAGTTTGTAATTACATTCTTAACAAAACAACACAAAGATGCAAGGGTGGCATTTTTGATAGGGTTAAAAAACGCCTTTGAAAGAAATCATTTTTGGTATAAAATGTGAATGCATTAGTTTGTGTTAAGGCTACAACCATCATCAGAAGCTGGTTTGATGTCACACTTGATCACTAAAATCTGTCCTTTGATCTTCAAAAGGACCAAAGAACTGAAAAGCCGCCAGTGATATTAATGTTTAAACTGATCTCAATGGTGGTAGGTTCAAAAAGAAAAATCATATATACACACACACACACACACACACACACACACACACACAATATATATGTATAAATTTAAATTCTATAAACTTAAACTTTAATTTAATTAAGAGTCTGACAAATGGATAGGATGCTTTAACATAATTAATGAGTATTGTATGTAGTATTTCTTATATTTGTTTTCAAAGTCCTCTTATGGGCGTGTGTACAGAGTTGATTGCCAGATGTGCATGATGCCCTCTTGAGCGTTGCTATGTGGTGACGTTACATAGGGGTATGAGAGGCTGTAACTACAGGCTTTTCTGTGGCTTGGTGTGATGATGATGCTGCTGTTGCTGCAGCAGCCTCACTTGAGTGCAGTGGAATAGTAGGCTACTTAATCACCTGCTGTTATTCTTACCAGACAGCTCAACCTAGTGTCTGTTAAACAAGGACCAAGGTTTACTCTGTCTACATCGGGAGTGTTGATAATGTGTGTTCTCTTTGTAGAGCGATGAGAAAGCCTGCGGTAACATTCACCTCTTATGTGCAGGGGTAAATGTGTTGGTGTATTGACCAGATGAACACACAACATAAGTACGTGCATTTTTTTTTTTTTTTGCAACTGCACGCCTTGTTCAAGTAAAAACGAGATTTTTCCGGGTTTTACCAGGTGAAAGGATGTGTCGATAGATCGGACAATTCAGAAGATGCGACGCTGCATACCCGTTCCCCGTTTGTTTCAATAAAGCCATGTCCAAAACAAAGACATAATGACGGACGGGGAGCCCTGTCATTGTTGTTACATCATTGTTGTCGCATCACGTGGGTATGGGCTTGCGCCTGGCACACAGAAGCACGCTGTGTTGAGCACAAAAGCATTGCTCACGTGCAGGAATATGTCAGTCTGTTCACAAAACACATGTCATTTGGATTCGAGCGGTGTCATTAGCTCAGGATGAGAGTCAAGAGTTTGCATGACTCATGCTGTATGCCCAAAAAAAAAAAAAGGAAAAAAGATCAGGGACAAGAGCAATTAAAAAATTTTATTGCAGTAAAACTCGGTGCAGTGTTTAAATCTCAGGAGAGACGATTATTATGATGAAGGCAAAATCTATAATTAAAAAAACTAATATCATAAATGGAGATGCCCTGGCCACGAAATCATATTCTTCATGATTCACCATAGTCATTATTTATGGTAAATCACCATAAATGGTTACATAGTGACGTACATAGAAGATTTGCATCACCGACTGTATCCACATGCTGTGAAAACAACGCCAACCACGGCTCGTCATGATCAGTGAATTCATCCTCATTCGTAGTGTAGAAAAGTCATAAATCCAATTTGTGTTGAGCATTCGTTTCGTTACATGCAAGAAAGAGAAGATTTCAGTTCCTGCTCTATAGGGACAATAGCCAGAACAATGCTATGTACTGTATGTAGGCTAATCCCTGTGCAATGAATGGATGACATTCAGTTGTCTGTTTAAACTAAACATGTTACAGTATGTGCATCATGGCTGACTCATACTGAAAACTAAACAAAAAAACAACCTGTGAGCATTTCACTGTGGTGAAAATAGTGGAAATGCACTCGCTAATGTCCACAGCAGAAGGAGGCAGACAGTACCACTAATAAGCTCACATCGTCAGGGTGATGGATGGGAGGGCCCCTGAGGATGCAGCTGCTATTAGCGAGGTTGAGACATGTACTGATGGCTGGAGTCTTCTTCCGTGAAATGAGTCGAGCAGAGCTGATCTCGTCCGAGGTCAGCGGTGATTCGTTGTGCACACACGACCGATTACCAGACTAAAAGGTTGGATTTTTCTATATTGATCCATAGAATCAATGGAATAGGATTATTGTCCCTGTCAGTGCTGAAAACAATTAAAATGTTCATTATGAACATGAAAGTGACACTTAGTTCTGATGCTGAGGATTAGTCACAGCTGTACTTATCCGAGGGACCTAGATGCTGCCCTGATAGTTAAACGGACATTTTTCTGAACCTGTACTCTTAGCGTATTGATCTCCCCAGAACCTCGAGGATGATCAATTGAAAACAGCGATTGACCTTAGGATCTGTGGTTAATGTGGTTGCCTGATAGTTGTCTGAAGAGTGAGAAGAGAATGCAACCAGAATACAAATTAAATACTACTGTACATAGTCTGACCTGCGTGTGGTTGTGTTAAAATGATTCAGCGTCATGATTACATGGCTTCAGATACAAATGAAAATGATAACGGCACTTATAATGAAGCTTATCGAAATGCAATGTACAAAGTGCCTAATGGTTCATGTGCTGAAATGATTAATAGATGAACCATTGACAGAACGTTCGTCCATAGTTATCGTTGATTTAATTGTGCCTGTGGTTATCAAGCAAAAAAATGCAACATATTCTGTGGTACAAGCATCTCGACAGTAGGTGAAAGGTTAATTTTGAAATCATAAATCACCCAGTGCATGCTGGGATAGGTGACATCTTCCTGTGATGGGATAAGTGGTTCAGCAAATGTCTGGATTGGTAGGAACTGACATCATCCCACAAGGTTGTATTTTTAAACAATCTCATTTAATTTCTAATTATGTCATAATATTTTTTTCCACTGCCGAGGTCCCCGCTGGGAGTTAAAGTCTTATTGTCACAACAGGCCTGGGGGAAAGTGCCAATAACGGTGTCCCTGTCAGTTCAGTGTGCAGCTTCTGCATGTACGAGATCTGCTGGATTTCACTGGCCTCATTGTTTTGACCCAAATTAGATTTGGCCAGAGTTTATAACTGCCAGCGTTTCCTTTTCCTTCCTCTTTCCTTCCTCCCTCCTTCTTTCCACTTGCCCTCTTTAATGTTACTTTCACAAGTGGCTGAGACGTGACCTCGGTCACATGAGCCCATTCACACGCCCCCGTTTTCTTCACTCTGTTGCATTATCTCAAAGCAAAGGAGCCACATAGTAGGATAAATGCTGGAATCTCTTCGTTCCTCTCCTACCTTTTTTTTCGTGCAGGTACTAAAAATACTGGAATGCACGTGATAAGAGAAATGGCATAAAAAGATAACCCGTGGCCTTACAGTGAATACCAGTCAGCATACCAATCAGCATTTCCCTAATAGACAGGAAGACAATCAGCCCTCTCTGCTGCTGAAGGTAAATTGTATCAGAGCCATAAAGGGCATTTCACAGTCAGGTGAATTGTGGGTGTCAGCTCAATTAAGGTTATTGAGCAAAATAAATGAACTCCACCATTAATTTCCTCCTCTCGGTGGAGTGTTCAGGTTAATTATTGCCATTTGACTCCATTGAGTGCGATTTACTTTTAGCTGCTAGACTGCGCTTGTTATTTTGTCACAAGATCAATTCAAATCCATGATTTGTGCAATCATGCATTATATGTTATTGTATATGTACAAAGTGTTTTTCACCAAAACATGACGTGTGTGTGTGTGTACTTGAGGTCTAATGAATGTATAGTGCACACATTGATATACAAGGCACGAGAAGCTGAATTAATTTAATTTGTGTGAGGAAGTAGCTCAGGTTTAATGTTGGTCCAAAACACTTTGATCTGTATTGAGACGTAATGCAAATCAGTGCAGGTGTTTGGGCTCAATGCGCCGCCACATGGGAAGCGAATGCAGGAAAATGCACATGGATAAATCTTGGGTATCCAAAAAAAAACCCCTAAAAAAAACAAAAAAAATTCACATATTTTTTAACTTGGCATGACAGAAAAGGATTTATATTTTGCCAGTGACAATCTGTTGGAATATTGAATTTAATATGAGGCTTTGGGATCGTGATAATCTATTCTGACAACAAGGTCTCCAGTGTGTCTGAGTCTGTGTCGTCACAGACTAGAGAAGGGTTTCACCACCAGATCTGTACAGAGGAAATGTACAAGTGTTTTTCTGTCAAATACACTACAACAGCCCTGGTGGCACAAATGCCTCAATGAGTTTTTTTCTTTGACTAATTGGCTCGTTTAGAGATAATTATACAGATCCCTGGTTAAGTACAAAAGCAAACTTTGAGTAAGAGTCTTTTGTTGACACCTTAAGGTTATTTGTCAAGATTGCTTAGCACTGATGTCCTTTCTTTTCTTTCCTTTGACTCCGCCCCCGTTAATGAAAATGAGGTAATTTAATCAACTGAATATAATGAACTTTTTGAGTATTTTGATCAGAAGCAAGTCTGATGTAGATCATAGAGGGAAGCTTCTTGTGGTCAGTTAGTCGCGCTGTTTCTGGTTAGAAGTGCGCATACTTTTCTTTCTGAAAAACCTATGCATGTAACCATAGAAACAAACAACAACAACATACTTGTTCAGCAATTTTAAATGACTTCCCTTTATTTTCAAATATTGCAAATTGATTACAGAATCCGTTTCTGAATAACAAACTAAGAATCTGAAGACAAATGCGGAACAATAATAAAAAGCAGAGACCTCCTCGGTCGGTGAGAAAAAAGACGTCCCGTAGCTTTTTCGTAAACATGGAGGAGCAGTGCACCACAAAGGCTGCATCAGCCTGTATGAACAACGCGAGGCCTGCATCAGCCTCTCTGTGGCTCCCTCTCCGTCCTACCATGTCTGTTCATGCAGTTCATTTCAGTTTAGCCAAGAGGCAACTTGTTCTTGAATAAACACTCAATGCATTTTAGACAGAGTGCAGAGAGTGAGGGTTTAAAAAAAAAAAAAAGAAAGAAAGAAGCTTTCTTTTTCACATGATCATAATGTGCATGGGAACATCATACAGTATATCTGTATATAAGTGGGTTTCCTTTCTTTCCTCAGCATCCATTCACCCACTCCTCATTTCCCTTTCCCCCGTGCATTGCCCCCATTTCTGTTACAACACCTCACAAAGGCACTGCATGATTGCGTTTATTCCAGTCGTAGGGAAATCTGACCTGCTCTGACAAGATGTGACACGTTAATCATATGGCGCCCAGCGTTTGAGACATTGGGCTAAATGCCTGTGAAATGGAGATATGAGCCAAGGAAGTGAGTTAAAGGAGTTGTTTGTGCCTGACGTTGTCTTTCTCTCGTCTGTTTCCCCACAGGGCAGTGATGCCTGGCATGGTAATGTTTCGGCGGC
This sequence comes from Trinectes maculatus, assembly GCA_016785345.1. NCBI lineage: Eukaryota > Metazoa > Chordata > Actinopteri > Pleuronectiformes > Achiridae > Trinectes > Trinectes maculatus. The sequence continues at coordinate 307,255 of JAFBJQ010000239.1, forward strand.
GCTGGTCAGTTGGCAGTGATGACCTGGTGCTGCCCGCCCTCTTTCTTTTTTTATTACACTGCATCTGGTGAGTCAGTGTCTGTTTCACTGTATTGATTTTATTTTTTTTTAAAAACATAAATGTTTAATCATTGATGATGTATGTAAGAGGATATAGCTCTGTGTGTGCATCATGACTTCCTCTTTAATGCGCAGGTTGGTGGTTCTCTCTGTGGTTCTGTTCGGCCTCCCTTATGGCTCGGACCACTCCTGCTCTGTAACGCTGGTGGATCATGGCCGAGGGTACCTGGGCATCCTGGTCAGCTGCCTAATCTGTGAGAGCGCCATCATGTGGTTGAGCATGAGGGGCAGCATTTTGTACACACAGCCCAGAGAAGCTGTGCAGTATGTCCTCTATATACGACTAGGTAAGACATAAAGACACATTTCTTTAATGCCTCTGTGGCACCAGTCTTCTCTTGTACTGACTTCAATGTTGGTGGTCAAAGGTCAACGTGACGGCGACCTCGCACTTTTTAAAGGAGAGTGTGAGGTCTTTTTAAAGGCACAAATATTTACTCAGAAGCAAGAATGACCTGATGATCCTGATGGTCAAATTGACTTTAAAGTCAATACTGTATACATATTATATGAGTCTAGACAGACATGGATGGAAACTGTAGCTCAGGTGGTTGCTGGAGGACATCCTCATGGTGGAAATTCCAGTTTCGTATGAGGCTCACGCACACAGCCTCTTGATACCTACCATTGATTCCTGTTAGTATTGCGGGGGGGGGGTGGTTGTGAAGACTTGTTCTATTGTCCGCTTCAGATGTGAACATAGTTTATACTCATGGTGTAGATGTTGATCATTATTCCCTCTCTCTCTCTCCCCAGCTATTCTGTTGGTCGAGCTAGTTTACGCTGTGGTGGGAATCGCCTGGCTTGTCCAATATTACCAGCCGTGCTCTGATGTCACAGCCAAAAACTTGGCTTTGGGTGAGTGAAGGATGACAGAAAGATGAATGGCAACACTGTAGATATTTGAAGTTCATAGTTTTTTTTTTTTTTTAATTCTTGAATGTAAATAATGTCTTATTACGCCCTGCAGGAATCGTGGCATGTAACTGGCTTGTGATATTCAGTGTTTGCATTACCCTCACGTGCACTTTTGATCCTACGGGTCGAACCTTTGTCAAACTGAAAGCTACCCGTCGGCGTCAGCGCAACCTTACGACGTACACACTCAGGTACTGAAGGGCCCTCAGGTTTTCCATGTTTGCCCCTTAATTTGCCTCGACAGTAAACTACACTAAAATCCAATGTCCATAAATGCACTTCCTACCTGCTTTTCATGGAGAACCAGTCTTGGAAGTCTTTGTTTACTTGTTGTCTCCATTAGACACAGACTAGAGGAAGGCCAGGCCAGCAGTTGGAGCAGGAGACTCAAGTTCTTCATGTGCTGCACAAGAGCCCAGGACACACAATCGGTGAGTCACGACACTCTCTTACCCATTTCCTCTTTGGGGTTAAAGGAAAAGAGGAAAAAGAAAGGAATGAAACCAAAAACGTCACTGATGTGAAATGTGTCAAAAGTGTTGCGTACAACCGCAAGCATTAAAAGTTTTGTAACTCCGGCTTTTAGCCAACAAACTAGTGTCACTAAAATATTAATGGATACTTGCAGTCAGCACAACTCCAATGTCATGTAACATCCTGGTAGTTTATCTACAAGTAACATCTTCTTGGCAAAGGGTACCAGTCTCCTCCCCTTAGGGCTGTTATGTTGTTTATAAGCCTACAAAACAGCAAACTGAGAGGAGAAACACACAATTCTCTACTTGCCATTGTCCATCACTCAGCTGTTTTTATAACTCTGCTGTTCCAACATCTGCTGCCTCCCCGTCCAGGATGCGTATTCCGAAGTGGCCAGCCTCTTTGCAGAGTTCTTCAGAGACCTGGACATTGTGCCTAGTGATATTATTGCTGGTCTGGTGCTTCTCCGTCAGACACAGAGGTCTAAGAGATCTGCTATTCTGGACCAGGTAATACTTCCTGTCCGCCAAATATACGCTGGCCTCTTCATCTATGTATGCAGGTTCTACGTTTATATATTTTGTTTTCTTTTCTATCCTTAAGGCCAACAATGACATTTTAGCCTTCTTGTCTGGAATGCCTGTAACTCGTAACACCAGGTACCTGGACCTTAAGAACTCGGTAAGTCTCCTCTGTCTCCATACACTGACAGAACATATTACGTTAAAGCATTGACAGGTGAATTCAGGAGGAAGAATACTGCATCACAAAAAGACAACATGCATATTAATGACTTATTTAAAACCCACGAGGATTTTATTTGTTTAAGGTTATGGTAATGATTGTAAACACAAAGAGAGAGAGAGCTTTGGTTTTTGCTTCTGAAGGCCCACGAACGAAACAAAAGGCAGCATTGAGATAAAACAAACAAACAAAAAAAAAAAGATGGCAGTCCCTTCTACTGCTTAATGAATCCCGTGTGTCTGTTCCTTCCTCTCCCAGGCTGAGATGAACATGTACAAGGATGTGTGTTACTACATGCTCTTTGCCCTGGCTGCGTATGGCTGGCCCATGTACCTGATGAGGAAGCCTGCCTGCGGGCTGTGCCGCCTCGCCAGCTCCTGCCCGTAAGCACTCGCACAACACACAGCCGCACGGTTCTGATCTGTTCGCCTCATGTGTCTCTTGAGCCTCGCCAGTGCAGATCAAATTTCACATGCGTCAACACTTGCAAAGTGGTATTCCACCGAGACAGTACCACTCCAGTCAGACCCACTCACCAACACAGCAATACTGAATTAATTACACCCTCACTGTCCAAACTGCCTGCCCTCGGATATTAGATTATACCTGTAATCTTACCTGTTCGCTGATACTGATTTACTAAAAATAAAAAATAAAAAAGTTGTGTTTTTCTGTCTCGTGTCCCCGTGTCACCCCAGGTGCACATCGGTTTCTGGATCTCGGTTGTCTCAGTCCGTGACAGTGGAGGAGGACAACTGTTGTGGCTGTAATGTCCTGGCCATACGCAGGCACTTCCTGGATAGGGACCTCAAGCAGGTCCACATTGTCTACACTTCCTGCCACGATGCTGTGAGTAACTCGACAACAAGCCTAATGCACATTCAGAGGTGTTTTGGCTCTGCTTCAGGAACAAAACAAAAGGATGGGTATTGTAGTGCTGCTGAAAAAGTCTGTTTGGCTACTTGTTTTTGTTGTTTTGTTGTGCACTTTTTTGCACATTACACACACAATTATGGCTGTGTCCGAAATCGCCCCCTAACCCCTATATAGTGCACTATATAGTGAGCACGCCATTTTGTAGTGGTGTTAGGGATCAGATCATGTCCACTATATAGTGCACTCAATGTATCCCACAATTCACCGCGAAATGTAGTGTACATCCGATGGTCACTCACCGGACCAAGATATCCCATCATGCATTGCCAGATATTCTCTGGGCTGCGCGGAAGTGAAAATGGCGGACGGACAGGAGGGAAATATACATAAATATTATAAAATATAACAAAATACGAAAATAAAAAGTACAGGAAAGTAATCAAAAACCTCTAATTTAATAAAAATGCAGTGGTAAACAAACAAGTATTTTGTGAGACGACAATAATGTGGTACGTTTTAATTGTGCGACAGCGATGACGTAATTACCGGCGCCGAGAGTAGTGTCCGAAAGTGTCCGAAAGATTTTTCTGTTGAGCTCACTATATAGTGCACTACATTTATTTCCCTGTATAGGGAGTAGGGAGTAGGGGGCGATTTCGGACACAGCCTGTGTTACTGTCGCAGCACATCCACAAACTGAGCTGATCATTCAGTTGCGTTATTGTGTCGTGCTGGCCATCATTTGTATATGTTTCGACAACACTTCACTTACCAGTCGAGCTCGCTGAGATACGGAGAGCTGAGCGAGAAGTGTGTCCACATCCTTGGCAGGAAGTCAAGTGTGTTCCCAGCAGGTGCTGGACTGTGCTTTGTCACAGACGCTGTGTGACACGCACAGACAGAGTCTTTGTGAGGCTGGGAGGACCGGGGGAATGTGGTAACATCAGGACTGTATTTATGATCTCGGCATACGGCAGGGTCTTTCTGGGTTTTGGAGCATGGTCCGCAGTCATGTGAATGTCGAACAAATCTGTCTCTGTGATGACTTAAATGACTAATTTTACCGTATTTTCCGGACTATAAGTCGCAGTTTTTTTCATAGTTTGGCCGGAGGTGCGACTTATACTCCAGTGCGACTTATGTGTGAAATTATTAACACATTATTATATCCTGTCACATGTTATTTTCACACTAAACCGCAAGAAGGCGC
>JAFBJQ010000239.1:312627-360671 GCA_016785345.1 Trinectes maculatus
ACATAAATATTATAAAATATAACAAAATACGAAAATAAAAAGTACAGGAAAGTAATCAAAAGCCTCTAATTTAATAAAAATGCAGTGGTAAACAAACAAGTATTTTGTGAGACGACAATAATGTGGTACGTTTTAATTGTGCGACAGCGATGACGTAATTACCGGCGCCGAGAGTAGTGTCCGAAAGTGTCCGAAAGATTTTTCTGTTGAGCTCACTATATAGTGCACTACATTTATTTCCCTATATAGGGAGTAGGGAGTAGGCGGCGATTTCGGACACAGCCTATGTTACCGTCGCAGCACATCCACAAACTGAGCTGATCATTCAGTTGCGTTATTGTGTAGTGCTGGCCATCATTTGTATATGTTTCGACAACACTTCACTTACCAGTCGAGCTCACTGATATACGGAGAGCTGAGCGAGAAGTGTGTCCACATCCTTGGCAGGAAGTCAAGTGTGTTCCCAGCAGGTGCTGGACTGTGCTTTGTCACAGACGCTGTGTGACACTCACAGACAGAGGCTTTGTGAGGCTGTGGACGGGGAGGACCGGGAGAATGTGGTAACATCAGGACTGTATAATTGAATTGATAAAACATTGGCGACGTAGAAGAGGAAGCGCCGCATCTTCTACCTCCTGAGTTAGCGGAGTTGTTTGAAAGTGACACCGAGGATGACGATCTCATTGGATTTAGTGATTTGGAGTGACACGGATGGTTTGGTAAACTTGTTAGCATGTTATTTATGCTATAGTTATCTGAATAACTCTTAATATGTTATGTTAACATACCGTTCTCAGTTCGTTGTTTATGTGTCATGTAACGTTAGCATACTGTACAGTTATTCAGCCTGTTGTTGCCTCTATTCTATTTTTATTTTAAATTGCCTTTCAAGATGACATGTCTGTTCTTGGTGTTGGATTTTATCAAATAAACTTCCCCCAAAAATGCGACTTATACTCCAGTGCGACTTATATATGTCTTTTCCTTCTTTATTATGCATTTTATGGCTGGTGCGACTTGTACTCCGGAGCGACTTATAATCCGGAAAATACGGTACTTGTCACACTATGGTGGAGATGAGGACAGACATTTTAGTCTGTACTCTGTTTCCTAATTACATAGAATATTGGATTTAATTTAATTCGGTCTCTGTCGAATGTCCAAACCTTTACTTCAGCATGTGAGCAGCACAATGTTGATGATTTGCAAAGCAGAGCACTTCTTAGTGAGGTTAGCCAACACTATAAATCCCTCTCCACGTTGCTTCTGTATATGACTGTGCACTTTGTCGTCATACCTTTTTTCTGCCTGGCAAACGCCCAAGAAGTTGCTTAGTTTGCCGGGCCGCAAATTGAACTTTGATGTATTTGTCCTTTCCTTCGTTTTGCCCCTCTCTTGGTTTCTCCTCGCAATTAATAACCGACTTAAACTGTCGTCCACACAGGTCTACGAGACGCCTTTTTTTGTGGCAGTGGATCACGCGAAAAAGAGGGTTGTCATCAGTATCAGGGGGACCCTGTCGCCAAAGGTGAATTATAGCCTTATAGGATATCTCTCCTGCTCCTGAACATTCAATAACACACAGCATGGTGAAGCCTCATAGTTGATGCATTGTTGTAAACCTCCTGCACCAGGGGGCTTGAATGATAACCTGCATTCACTTTATTCCGCAACAGTTTTTTTTCATTTTTATTTATTTATTTATTTTTATTTATTTTTTTTTTTTAATTTTTATTTTTATTTTTATTTTTATTTTTATTTTTAATTGATACACATTTTTATAATTTTCTGTCTTTATTTGGGTTGTATGTTTCAGGACGCCTTGACTGATCTGACGGGGGATTCTGAGCGTTTGCCTGTGGAGGAACAGCAGGGAACCTGGCTTGGCCACAAAGTGAGAGATTACTGTTTTAAACCAGACAGTTTCCCCTCTAAGCTTCTTTCTTCTCGTTTTCTATAGTGCAGTTTCAACAAGTAACAAATCCCAGACTCTGCGGGTCATTTAATGGCAGAATAATATAATATTTTGATAAGAAGTTAAGGAGGCAGAGTTCCTGTCCTTATTTCTTACGGTCTCACCTTCCTTCCTTCCTTCCACTGAATCTCTCTCTGTCTCTCTCTCTCTCACTCTCTCTGTCCACTCTCAGGGGATGGTTTATTCAGCAGAATACATTAAGAGGAAACTGGAGCAGGAAATGATCCTGTCACAAGCCTTTGGAAGAGACCTGGTATGTGACTCAGTGTACCGCGGAAAAAATAGCAGGGTCAATAATGAACGTTTTCTCTCATTTGTACTGGAAATGGATATTGTTGTCGCTCTTCATCCACACATTCACCCTGACCCCACTGCATAGATAGAACTCTGTAATCAGCAGTAGTGGCTGCTGGTTGAAATGGTTATTGTCACCGTGTTAAGTGTGCTGTTGTAACTTTAATGTCTTTTACAGAACAAGGGCACCATGCACTATGGTCTGGTGATAGTCGGGCATTCACTCGGTGCAGGCACTGCTGCTATTCTCTCCTTCCTGCTGAGACCCCAGTACCCCACACTTCACTGCTACTCTTACTCTCCACCAGGTGGCCTTCTAAGGTGAGTCACTCCGTGTGTGCGTGTGTGTGTGTGTGTGTGTGTGTGCCAGTAGCAGAATTGCGATGCTATATTTATCACAGAATGTGTTGGACATCTTTTTAGGACAAAGCAAGCAAATGCCAGACCTGGGGCCATGAAACCAAGCCAGATAAAATATATTGATTTACTAGAAACAACAACAAGAAAGACTATAATTTTTGTACTGATCCAATCAGTGTAAAAGGAGACCCTTTTATCCCCTCACAGGATTGATTCCATAAAATTACCTTATGTGTTTTATATATATATAAATAGAAGCTACCCAAAAAAACTGGGTTCGGACATATACCTACAAGCTGTGGATTGCACTTTCATTCGTCTTTTTTTCTTTTAGCAGAATAGGTAGTTTACAGTCCAGTCGTTCAGAGTTCATTAGCATTTCGCCTGTCTAGCTACAATTAGATTGTCTACAGCCAAACAGCTGTCTGCAGCGTTCACTGTATTTACTAGGCAAATCACGCTGAAATAGAGTCTGCACCAACTGCTGCAGTGCAACATGGGTAATTTCATTGAAGGTCTTTTTTATCCCACACTTTGGTCAAAAGACACACAGGTGACACAAATGACAAAAAACAAGAAAACAAACTCGACAAATGTTTCTCCATACTTCATGGAGACTGTTCAGCAAAGTTTGATGCTTTCATGCAAAGCAATGGTTTTGAGTATGAAAACTACTTGCATCATGTTACTGTCACCAGATCGACCAAACATCTGTTTGAGATATTAGATTGGAGAGTTTACCAGCGCTCCTCAGCACCACCCGAAATGGTGTTTTGGCTTTTTGTAGCACCACCCAATGTAGGTTTTTCCCTTTGTTAGCTCTCTTCATCTGTCGACAGTAAATACATGCTGAAGGTTAATCCTTTGTACAAATACTGCAGTAAAGTTTATCCCCAGGCTGTTAAATGTCATTGACTGTTGTCAGATGATTCACAAGTGACATCCTTTACCCTTGAATGTTCATTTACTGCATTACAAGATGCACCATTTTTTTGCATCCACATCCTTCCTTCCATCCTTCCTTGTTCCTCCCCGTTCAAGTGCAGGAACAATTCAAAGCTCATGAGATCCCACTCGTTGTCCTTTTTTAGATCATCTGCTCACATGCTGGTCAAATGTAGAAATGCAATTGCTGTTCTTTAAACTTGTTAGTGTGGTGACACATAAAGGGGCTTTGAAAAAAAAATGTTTCATGTCATTTGGTGTCAAAAATTCGATTGTCTTTTTGTTTACAACTTTTTCTGTACACTCAGTGAGGATGCCATGGAGTACTCCAAAGAGTTTGTAACATCTGTGGTGTTAGGAAAAGACCTGGTACCAAGGTATCTCCGTTGTTATATCCAGTATTCTGTGATTAATCTCACTTTGCTGCAGTATCAACACCGTGACATTATCTCCATCTCCATCCCTCGCAGACTCGGCCTCTCACAGCTGGAGGGTTTCCGACGCCACCTTCTGGAAGTCTTGCAGAAAAGTCACAAGCCAAAGGTGACTCCTATATGAGAAAAGCATCAAAAAGGAGCTGGCAGAAAATAAATGATCAAATTAACTCCTTTTTATTTTCACCTATCAAATAAAAGTCAACACAGCATCACACTTCTGCTGCATTTCCCAAGTTTTGCAATGATAAAAATAAACAACAGGATTCTTCCCAACTCTGTAGCTATCGTTCCTGTAATTAAGCATCATGTTGTGTAACCTCTGGCTGCTGCTATACATACAATATGCTGAGGATAAATTTAGATTCAGCTGAGCTATGTTATATAATACTTTTGTCTCTGCTACAGTGGAGGATCATTGCGGGAGGCACCAAGTGCATCCCAAAATCAGAGCTTCCACTGGAGGATGACGATCCTCAGTCTCAGCCGGCAGCACCACCAAGTTGTCACCTGTGGCTCCACCCCAGTGACCTCAGCATCGCCCTTTCAGCATCCACCCCCCTCTATCCTCCTGGCAGAATCATCCACGTGGTGCACAACCATCCTCCAGAGACATGGTGAGGACACTGATCTGTAAACAGATGGTAGATTACAGCAATTAAATCCCGAAATGCTCCTTTTGCTGTCACTGTTTTGCAGAATCCAGAAGTGAGCTCAGCCATCACTCAGATGGTATTGGCACCGAGAGCCTGTCTTTGTGCAAAATATACGATTAATGACGGGAGATGCTGAAATTCTGATGTGAAATTCTAAATGGAAAACATCTTGTGACAAATCCAATGCAAAATAATGCATTCCAGTGATCTTAGTAACAGAGGGTGTATCTGTGATATGACACAGTACTAACATCTGTTAAACAAATGCTGTTTTGTTTTTTTGTTGTTGTTCTTGAGAAGTTACATAACCATGTGTGATGTAAACCAACTTATTGAACTGATGTTAAATCTTGAATTTTGCTTCTCCACTCCCACGTGCTCCGCTTTGCAAGTGAAGGACACTGAGGCGGGCCGTTGCTAAGTCAACATATGTGTTCACTTTGTCTTTTCCCATGATTGACAGACTCTCTCTCTCTCTCTCTCTCTGCCTCCCCGTAGCTGCGGCCAGGAGGAGCCAACCTACTCAGCTCTGTGGGGGGACAACAAGGCCTTTGATGAGGTCATCATATCGCCCGCCATGCTTAATGAGCACATGCCCCACATGGTGATGGAGGGCCTGAACAAGGTCTGTTTTAGATGTGCACGCAGATGGATTTGGTGGGGAGACTTGGTGTTTTTAACCTTTTTTTAATTTGCTCCTGATTTACAACGCTGGGAGACTGAACTGACGGGTAACGAGTGAGTGAGTGAGCGAGTGAGTGAGTGAGTGAGTGTTTGAACGGTCTTGAACTAAAGGCATTCACACAAATAATATATAAACCAGTTGTTCATAAAGGGGGGTACCACTGTTTGACACTGACATGTAATACAGGGTGAAATTGTTCGGGTGTGATAAAGGTATATAAAGAATGAATTATTTCATTTCACCGTCTACTGGTTTAAAAAAAAAAACATGTACAGAACACATTTGTGTTTTATACATGTTTTAAAAACAGTGTTATGCCCCTTAGTTTTTTAATGGAGAATTTGTTTGGAGGTGTTTTCGAGGATTGGTGCATGTGACCCGCTATTAACCACCTTTTATTTTCTCCACACTGCATGGGACCTGTTCGCTTCTGGTTGGTGTTGAGGTCTTCTCTGGCTCTAATGAGCATATTTCTTTATGAACCCAGAGCGTCTGACTTGGGAAAATGAGGGGTGTTGCAGTGTTTGCATGCGATGGATCCACTTGGGGGACTGCGCTCTCTGGTGGCTGCGGAGTCGCCGCTTTGTTCCTCCCTGCACACGTTGTCTGTTCATGTCTGTGTGTAGCCTGTAGTGTGATACCTCTGGTGTTTCTGCAGGTGCTGGAACCATTTTGTCCCCTGTCTGAGCAGGAAACCTCAGAACCAGAGGAACTGGAAGTCAATCAGCCGACCTGCAGTACCACTGTGTTCATGAACTCGCAAAGAGAAATAAGCTCTAGTCCTCTTCCCTCTGATTCCTCCTCTCCCACCCACAGAGACCAGTCCTGCACTGCCTCCCTCATAGAGACGGAGGCTGCCTCTGTTTTAAATGCAGATTCCCTCCCTCCTCTCCCCCCACCTCTCTCCAACTCCACTTCTGCCACACAGCCATGCTCGGTGCCTGCCCCCCCACTTTCTAGCAGTCCCTCGGACTCCCACCGGGGAACCCTTTCTTGTAAAGATGACTCGTGTGCTCCACCAGAAACCCAACCGAACCCATCTGACTCTCAGCCGTGCATGGATATGACTCTCCCAACCTCTCCTTCTCAAATCGCACTTTCTGAGTCCACACCTCTCAAGATAACGCCCCATACTTCAGTGCCAAATGACGAGCTCTGTAGTTTACAGCCGTCAAACAGTCCTTCTGATTCTCTTGCATAGACTTTATGACACCCAGTATTAGACCCGACCGCCGTTAGCAACGCTACACAACACGCTTGCATGTGGTCACAAAGTAATTCCTGGAATACGTCACAGATAAGTGGTGTATGTGTGAGGGTCCGGAGGTTTGTGATCGAAACGCGAGACGAGTTCCCACCCACCTGCGCTCGTTCCTTTCGTTCGTAAGACTCATCATCTCTCCCTTTTGTGATTCAGCCCCCTCTTCCACTCCGCTCACAGCTGCGGCACATTCGGTCAAGTGTCGCGGCGCGAACTCGCCGACCCCGTTCCTCGAGCTAACAAGTTTTCTTTGTAGTCGCAAAGTTTCCATGGTTACCTCATTTCTTCCACATTAACTGCTCTTTCTTTCTTCTCGGCTGTGTGTGAGTGTGTGTTTTTTTTTTCGTAGCTGTGACTCTTCTCTCAAAATATCTTTTCCCCTTTTTGCAAAGCACATTTCAGCTTGTCCTCAATTTTAATCCATTTAAGCGACCGTTAATTGCCCGCCAGCAGCAGATGGAATCAAAAGGGGGCAGGAATAAATATGGAGTTTGGCTCCATTAGTCAGCTGTAGAAATGCTGCCCACCAAGTCTGACAAATGTCTAATTCCCCATTATTACACAGTTAGTCCAGTGAAAAGCTTTTTTTTGAAATGATTCCGAAATGTGTTTTAAGTTCCTTATTATTAATGTCTACACTTAATTTGTCGTAATGTCCTTTAATAAATTATCTATGTGAAATGACTTTATGGCTATTGGGGTTACGTAAATGCATAATGCAAAACTCCACGTTATAAACAGCATGTATATTTTTATTCCATGAGTCTGCTGTCTCATGATTCGTTTTGTGAAGAATTTTTTTTTGTATGCAGTAAGTTGTTTAATTGTTGTGCCTACAACTGCAGGTGATGTGTTTGTTGTTACTAGCACCAGTTACGTGCTGCAGTTCATCACCTGCAGCAACAATGGTCTCAAATAACTGATGACACTCACTCATGTAACATTTCCATTTGTGAGCCATAACCATCTCCATTGCACAGCCATGATAGGCATGTTTATTTAATGACATTCCTGAGCTCACCTTGTTTACATCACATTACATTTTGCCATTTTGTGTTCCAGTGTCATGTGCATTATATGCTGTCTTACATGTGTTTACTTGTGTTTTTAATACCAGAATTTGCTTCCACCAACTCATTAAAGTTAATCTAGTTTATGGAATTGTGTGCTGATGTGGTTGGCTGTTGGTGTGTTTTCCTCACATTTTTAACCATTAACACAACATGGTTACATTTTTATTTGTCAGCACTTCCCTGAGTGTTGCTGAAGTTACAACTGCGGTTTGTGTTGTTGTGGTTTGTTGTTCTTCATCACACTGTAGTTCTTACATAGTTCTTACCCAGGCATAATGACTCCTTTGTGGGTGTTAAATGTCAGTTGACGTAGGTGTTAACTCACCTTTACACTGATCCAAACTACGCTGTTCTTCTTAGCCCCAAAACAATGTATGTAATCGTATCTGCGAATATGGTTGTTGTAGTTTCCCGGATAATGTCATCGACAGCATTTGTAACCGTTTTCAATGAAATGTCTATTTAGAACCGTGTGTGTGTGTGTATGCGTGGGTGCGTGCGTATGTTGCAGTTGCAGATTTATCGGCCATAAATTATAAATCAGCCGTCTAGTTCATCTACATGCTCTGTTTTTGACATATGTGTATATTCTATTAGAAAATGGCTTTATGGTTACATAAATGCATAATGTAAAAACTCCAAGTATAATTGTTTTTGTTGGTTCTACAAAGCGAAGCAATAGATTTACGGCAATAGAGCGCAGTCCCTACTCTGTCATGTTGATTCCCACCTTATTGCACCTTGTCTTGCGCCAATCGTATCTTTACCTGTAAAGTCACGTGTATGTTTGTTTGTACCTTTGTGCTTGCGACAGGTGCTGGAAAATTACAACAAAGGGAAAACTGCTTTGCTGTCAGCGGCCAAGATCATGGTGAGCCCCACAGAGGTGGACTTGAACCCGGAGACGTTGTTCATGGATACATCAACAACTTCCCAGCAGCCAACGCCTACGACCCACCACCGCAGGAACAGTAGTGTTCGGTTAGTACAAAAGGCACCACTGTGGGTGTGTTGACGCCAAAAATACCACCTAAAACTGCGCGTTTGATCCTTTGTGTATTCATATTCCCCTCTAACTTAAAATACAGTGGTGAAAACCTCTTTCTGAACTGTAGGAGTAATCATGGGGACATGTCTGGTTTTAATAATCTAGCAAACACTTAAAAAAAAAAGAAGAAAAAAGTACGACTGCTACTGACTGCTGCTTTATTGTTCTCTCAAAATCATCATTTCTGTCTGTTCGTTGGGTTTTTTTTAAAAAAAACAAACAAAACAAGACAAAAACCATTGCCACGGTAAGCAAAGCATGCTATTACTAATTTTGCATAATGTGCTCCCTTCTCCCATGCACGCATGCATGCTGTGTGACCACAGAGCGGTTGCCACGTATGGTAGTATTCGATTTCCACCCCTCGCCCACTGTCCAAAGTCAGTGTGATCTCCTGGTAGTGACATTTATTCTAATTCTGATCTTATCTCACCTGTATTAGACGCTAATGTAAGAGCATATGTGCACTAGGTTACACACCTGGCCTCCCAGTCGCTCCTTGTCCTCCATCTACCAAATGTCTAACTAGTGTCCACCTCGTCCGTAGAATCTAAAAATGGTTTGAAGTTAACCACTTCCCCATTTTTCCTTCCTTAATCCTGTTGAAGTCGTTTTATGACCCATTTCCATGTCTGTCTTGTGCTTTGGATCCCCTCACCCATCCATCCCTGTCACTTCTCTCCAACCCATTCTTCTCCTTCCCTCTAGTTCATGCGCCCAGTCGGAAATATCCCTGGATGGTTTCTCCGAGTGCCCACCTCCGCCAGTGCCCGTAGTGCTGCGCGGGGCTCGGGAGCGGCTGGCAGTGGAGCTGAGGGACCGCAAAGCACCGCTGGCTGTCATGGAGAGTCTCTCCGACGCTGAATCCCTCTATAGTTTGGATTCGCGACGCTCCTCTGCGGCGCTAAGGGGCTCGCCAATGCTGAGTAGTCTCCCATTCCCTTTGGATGCCCCGATCCCGGAGGAGAACCCGTCCCTCAGCTCTCGCACTGAGTTACTGGCAGCTGACTGCCTCTGCCAGGACACACCAGAGCATCTGGGCGAGGTTGGCCCCTTCTTTACGCCACTGGAATCCAGATCCACCCCGGATTACCCCATGCGACTGTCTCCTGCCACACCTCGCTTCAGTGGACACCATTCTCCAACTCTGCTAAACCAGAGCGTTTTGGCGCAGCCTTTCAAGCCAGAGATGAACCCCAACCCAAACATGCTTCCTGATGGGGATCACCAACAGATTCCTGGAGTCTACAGCCCAGGGAGCACTCCAAACGCTCCCCTCAGCCCTCAGCTTGGCTCTCGACAAGCGGATGGAGAGGATGAAGAATGGGAGCTGGAGACGGCAAAGAAACTGTTAAGTGCAGAGACCAAAGTGGCAGCTTCTACTCCTCCACCTCGACTATCCAACGGAAACCCTAGCCAGGCAGTACTGGAGTTCGCCCAGTACTTAGACTCTCTATTCAGACTGGACGGCAGCAGCTCGCCACCTCTGGAGCTGTCTGATGGGGAGTCCGAGTCAGGCCGGGGCTCCTTTGGTCAAGGCGAGTGTCTTAGAGATGGACAGCGGCTGGAAGACAAACAGCTTCTGGCCAGAGCAACACTGGAGCCGAACCTAGTCCCCAAACCTCCACGCACTTTTGCCGGATCCGCAGATCCCTCCTCAGGCATCTCTTTGTCGCCCTCTTTCCCCCTTTCATCGTCCGAGGAGCTCAACGACCTTTCCCCCGGTGAGGGTGCCCCACCAACTTACCCCAGCAACCTACGAACATCTACCCCCATCCACTGCCCTGAAGAGAACACACTGTCCTCGATGGTGTAGTTTGCCACCCCCTGAGCCTGAGATGTCCTTTGCCCTGAACTGAGAAGAGCAGTCATCCAAAATTTGAAAACATATCACAATACATGCATGCAATGGAATGCAGTCACTTATCAGAAATACAATGACAGAACTATTATTTCCATTCTTCAGGTGTCCCCCTTTGAAAGCTGTTTATAGCATTTTCACACTATTGCAATGACTAAGAGAAAAAAAAAAGAAGATACCTCTCTCTGCATGCCAGGGGGCTGTGCTGCTTTTGGGTGAATATAAATAACTGTAGCTTCACAATGCCATTCCAAAACGACGTTGTCTCACCCACGCAGGGACGCGTCGACATTTACATTTATTCCCTGACGTAACGAAATCAAAGGGAGAATAATTTAACTGAGCAGGGATCCGAAAACTAACACTGTAGAATAGGTTAGCGTAGGCACATCATTTACGTTGATGTACTGTACAACTTCCTGCTCCTTTCAGAAGCTCTCGGTTTTTATTTCATTTCACTTTATTTTTTTAAAATCAGGAATGTGAAAACGGACATTGTCGATAAAGACAGAGGAGAAGACTGCGAATACGAAAAAATGTCCCTCAGGTCTGTAAAGAATTTGACAGTTTGAGAAAGCGAGAACGTGTGTTACATTGGTGAGAATTCATGTGTCTTAAACATTTAGTGATTGTGACAAAGTTATTGCAGACGCCTATGGATGTTTTTGAACCTTTTGGTTATAGTGCATGAAGACCTTTTTGTTTTTTAAAGAGAAATTGACACTAAGCCACTTAGATTGACATTTAAGTACTGTTGCACACATAATATTGCTCAGTTTACTCCCTTTTGCCAAAAAAAAAAATACATTGTATTGCCAAATGTATTTATGAGATGTAATTTTGTTTATGTAAATGGATATTTGCTTTCGTTAAACACAGGTTAAGTTCATTATCTCCTCCTATAACAACTCCCATGTAGACTGTTACACAGCAAACCCACCGAGGAGATGTCACCCTGACTTCAAGACACTGCCATGGCTTTCATTTTGAATTTTGAAAAATGCAACCTATGTAACCTTGGTAACCATTGATGGACTTGCTAATCGTCCTAGTCTCAATAATACGCTACCTTTTTAATCTCTCTCAAGAACTCTCAGCAACTTGCCAGTGCTGAGAGTCTGCATCCGATATGCATTTCACAGTAGCAAGGTCAAAAAAGTCCCAGTGAATAAGCTCTAAGCATGTTCGGAAATGAAGCTCAAACTACTGAGACGCTTATGAGAAGCCCAGGTCAGCAGTCATAACCAAGCTGCGTTTCCTTACAGCGTCCCAGGACATCACCTCTCTTGTTCTCAAGGTGCTCTCAGTCATCTTGGACATAAACGGTTTCGCTTCCCTTTAATCCGGTCCATCTGGAGCCTCCCTGAGGTCGGACTGAATGAATAGGTGGACTAAGTGAACGTTACATATGCCAATTCTAAACACTGTATGTGCTATACAATCTTCCTTTTCACTTTGGGTGTAACAGGTGGCTCACAATTTGCATTATTTATTATTGTTAGTGTTTCTATCACTTTTATTGCTGTATTTGATGGTATTATTATCCTTTTTGCGCTTTCAGCAGATTGGTTTGATGTCAGTGGATTTTTTTTATCTCAGTGCCGGGAGGGGGGGGGGACTTTTATGACTTTCCCAAATGTGTGGAGTTCTGTATCGCAGCTTTTTTTCTGTCCGAGTGGAAAACTATGTGACATTCTGCCATGGCATGGTGACAGTGTGCACTTTTTACAAAATCTACCAATGTGGTGTGACATGCAGCCCAAACGCCAAGCCTGTAGTCACCATAGTGATCTGCACAGTGTCTATTTGGAATGTGATATGCTGTGGTTGTACTCACAGCAGACGTTTCCTGCCAGTTTACAGTCTGACACTCCACATCGTGCAGCCAGTCCCCAGTAGCCTCTCACAACACACACTGAGGTTGGGCCAGCAATTTCCTACGTCCAGTAGCTTTGCTTGAAGCCAGTCCTGAACCACACACTGCTGACAAACACCACCATAATCCTCTCCGCCATATGTGTACAGCACCATCTTCTATGTGTAATTATTTATGCAGATGTCTAAAAAATATGAATATGAATTCCAATAGAGTCATGTAGAAAACAAATATATAACAATAAGGAGATAATGATCATTTTAAAAGATACAAGTATTGATATATACATATTAAAAAAAGCGTTATTTATTCAGAGTATTGGAGGATATACAAATTGGTCTATATTTAAGAGGAATAAGTCAACTAAGTCTTGTCCATGTTTACCTGGTTTGCTTCCCTTCCTCCCCTGCCCCTCATTGAGAATGTAATTAAACCCCGCCCCCAATTCCTGCCTGTAATAAACGACAAACTATGAAAATAACCATCATATTTCTGTCATATTTTTTTCAGCATGAAATTCTGATATTCTAACTAATGTCTCCATAAATATTTTACGTTCATTGCTCCTTGTCTTCCAGATCTGTATGTTTTTTTTTATAATCGCCGCAAACTATAGTCTATGAATGTCTTATTTATGAATGTATGTACTCAAGCATTTGCTGAGTTATTGTTAAACCAGTCTGAATGTTCCTGGCATATTTAGGCAGTTAATTGCCCACGTGAATAGGGATTCGTTATTTGTAAAAGAGATTTTACGGAGGAATAAATTATGATGCCAAGTATAATGGATATATGGAGGAAACATTACTTTAGGTGTTAATGCAAAGAGTGTGTTTTAGAAGTGCTAAGTGTGGATGGATTTTGAGGTAAGACTTGGATCTATATTTGTGTACCAAGTGTAGGTGCAGCGTATCGAGTACTGTATACAGCACATCCACAAGAGATCGAAATCTTGCTTTTGTGCCTCATAAAGTTGTCATGCGTCAAATGTGGATGGGTGTGCGTTTGATAACACTGTTTGATGCACATTGGACCTGTCTCACAAAACAAAATTACTGAATTATCTGCTTAATTGCAATGACAATGGAAAGAAACAACAACAATGCCATAGGAAACTGTGATTGTTGCCTTCTGCAGAAGCTGAATATAATGTTTTATGAAGAATGTTTTTGAGTGTAGTTAAAACAATTCCACTACATATTGAATATGAACCTTTGTAAGTGGTTTATGGTAAAAATCTATTCATATTGACTCTTATGGGTCAAAAATGCATTGAATGTTCCTTCAATACCCACTAGAGGGAAGCTAACCTCCTTTCTCCTGAGATACGTTTTAGAAACGAAGAAGAATGACTTCCGTAAACTATTGACGGACAACCCCTGGTGCTAATGTTAGCTTGACACTGGGTCCGTGTTAAATTTGTGTTATTTCGTACGGTTTGTCAGTCCCATTTGATTCACCGCTAACGTTAAGACGTGGTCATGTTTTACTGTCATTTTGGAAATTATTTAACAATGCTGTTTAGCGAGCTAAGTTACCATTGATGTTTACACAGCTGGCTATGCTAATGGCTACGTTAGCTGGGGCTAGCCAAGTTAGCCTTATAGTAAAATTTAGACTGTTCAGTTGTGATGTTTCGCGGTGGTATTTTCAATATTTTTTTTGCCACTGACTTGGTAAAAGATACAAACTCGTCACCGTTAGAATTTTCAAACCGCGTTTTATTTGGATAATGCGCTGTCCTCTTAACGTAAAAACTGATATGTTTGTGGACTTGTGTAGTATAATACTCAAACGTTTTTGTAAGGCATTGTCGACTATCGTGTGATATAGACTATGGCTACAAGTACCAATTAATAGTCCTATCGGTTATCTACTGTTTATTTTCTTGATGGATCTTGGCTTGCTTTGTATAATGATGTGTGTGTCTGATGTTGAGTTTATGACTGTGTATGACAAAAAAAAGCTGAAACCAGAGAGAAAAATTGTCGCCTTAGGTTTCTGGTAATTAATCAATACAAGAATGTTTGCAGCTGTAACTAATCGGATGTCTGTCTTTACAGTGGCTGGTTGGACAGAGAGGTGTCAGGTATGTATGCCTCTGGGAAGTACAGCTCGCGGGGCCCTGCTCTGATCCCTCGGATGAAAACCAAGCATCGCATATACTACATCACCCTCTTCTCCGTGGTGCTGCTCGGACTAATTGCCACCGGGATGTTTCAGTTCTGGCCCCACTCCATTGAATCCACAGCTGACTGGACACTTGATAAACGCAGCGTCCATGACGCCCCTCTGGTCCGCCTTTCTGTTTCCAGTCCCATTCCTGAGAGAGGTGACCTCAGCTGTCGCATGCACACATGTTTTGATGTGTACAGGTGTGGCTACAATCCAAAGAATAAAATCAAGGTAACTGCCTCCCAGGACTACCACCTCGGTACGTGTCTCTCCAGTATTTTGCATTGTTCCTAAAATGATCTACAATTTCTTGTGTAGGTGTACATCTATCCTCTGCAGCGGTTTGTGGATGAATTAGGGGTCCCCATCAGCAACACTGGACTATCTCGAGAATACAATGACCTGCTCAGTGCCATCTCTGACAGTGACTTTTACACTGATGATGTCACTAGGGCTTGTCTTTTTATCCCGTCTATCGATGTGCTGAATCAGAACTCCCTGCGCATTAGAGAAACTGCCCAGGCTCTGGCGATGCTACCCAGGTAAACACATACTCTTGATGTCTCAAATGTTCCCTTTGTCTGCTCATTTGATAATTATTTAAAACAGATGATTTACAAAACTGACACCATTCAAATCTCAGTTAAAATTTCTTTTGGACTAATCTGTTGTTTGTTTTGGTAGATGGGACAAAGGTATGAATCACCTCCTTTTTAACATGTTACCTGGAGGCCCCCCAGACTACAATACTGCCTTGGATGTGCCCAGAGACAGGTAGTTTTATCTACACCTTAAAGCTAGCAGTATTTAAGAATGGTTTGTTATTATCTGACAATATATCTGAGTCTGAAGAGACTCACTTCCACAGTGTCTTACAATTGCCAAAACAATGTTCAAATTATATAGCAGGTTGCTTGTAGTGAAGATAATGGCAATATAAAGAAAGAGACACTCCTATCGAGGTCAAAAGCAGATGTAGTTCATGTCAATTGTGTTGGATCCCTCTTTTAAGTGCAACAGAGTTTATTTCTGTATATTGCTGCTTTTGCCTTAAATTGTTTTTCTAAACCATCAATATTAGTAGTGACAGCACAAATATGTGGTTAAAATTAAATATTTTGTGTTCCTTAGGTCTTACAGGCTAATGTGATGGTGGCATTATTGATGTATTTTTTGTGTGGCCTGCATTCCTCTTGAAATGTTTGAATTTACTTTTTCTCTGCCTTTTCTAAACCTTTTTATACTTAAATATTTGAGATAAATAATGGCAGATGAATTTTTAAGACAGCGTGTAGTGTGGTTGTGGCATCTCTCTTATATTCTGTTTACTGGCTAGCTAAATTAATTTTTATACAACAATGGATTTTTCAGCCAAAGCAGTGTAGGCCGTACCTGCAGTCACTCCTCCAGATATAGGGTTATGGGATATTAATTTTTATGGGAGACCTTGAATATGTTTCAAATCTGGTGGCCTTTACTAGTATAGAGCCCATGTGTCTCAAGATGATCTGTAGGCTAGTGTGATGGTTGAGGATAGATGAAGGCTGGTTTATGAGCATGCAGTCTGGAGACAATGAACACTATCTTTAGCTGTAAGGAATTTCCTGGGCTCATCCAGCTGGACTCTGTTTGGGATGGAGTCTCATCAGAACCAGGTGTGTGACTTACACACATCTCCTCTCCTGAGAGTAAAACTCTCAGTATTTTGTCATGCAGTGGACTAACCACGGCTAAATTAGCAACTTAAATAAGCCTTGTTTGTTGACACTCCATGTTTCACATCTGCATTGTTGTTTAAAAATACTCACAGGAAGCAAAAAAACAAATAACTTAAAACATTTGCATTATATTTTCAAAGTATGTTCCTGTCATTTCTGTTAAAATCTACACTGTGTTAAAGTACTGTTAACATTAGGTTAATTTGTTTAAGAGTACTGCTGGCAGGAGGTGGTTTTTCGACATGGACCTACAGACAAGGTTATGATGTCAGCATCCCAGTTTACAGCCCACTTTCTGCAGATGTTGAGCTGCCTGAGAGACAACCTGGGTAAGGACATCTCACATATTGTTTTAAATGTCACGTCTGAACTCTGTTACAAATTCTTAATACCCATAGCGAATAATAATATTCAAGATGTTTAGGTTGGTTTTCTGAAAAGTAAAAGTAATTGTGGTTTGTCAACACCTTTTGTGCTAATTTTGATCCGCAAAATTACGATATTCAATATGTTTTCAAAAGCCATCTGTGTTTATCTTATTTTATTCTTACAGGCCACGTCGTTACTTTATTCTGTCTTCTCAAACTGCCATTCACCGAGAGTACCGTGCTGAACTGGAACGTTTGAAAGAAGAAAATGGAGAAGCATTGCTCCTCCTGGACAAATGCAGCAACCTGTCACAGGGCGCTGCCTCTGTCAGAAAACGCTGCTATAAGGGGAAGGTGTATGACTACCCACAGATCCTGCAGGTAGGAATGAAAAGTATCAACATATACTATTATCTCTACTTTCCTGTTAGTAGCATGTGATACGACCAACAATTTTTGCTTGTTCCATGCAGAAATTGTGCCATATATACATTTGGGTAGCTTATGAACTTGTGTTTTACAACGCAGCAATGATGAGATTTGCAGTTTCTGGAACCGGATTGTTCCTGTCCCATCAAGTACTTCGCTGGTAGCAAAAACATTTTAGGTGGTAGAAATAACAACTCGAGAACTTAAAATAAAAACTGGGATACTGTCGTCTAAATGAATCCTGAACTGTTCTTTGGTACTATCTTTGGTAAGACTCCAGCTGTGAAAATGGATCAGTAGAGCCCCGGTTTTAGTTTGTTTGTCTGTACATTCAAATCTCACACTGCCCATTTTCCTCCCAATGTGTCTCTACAGGAGTCTTCATTCTGTGTGGTTTTGCGGGGGGCACGTTTGGGGCAGGCTGCTCTCAGTGATGTGCTGCAGGCTGGCTGTGTTCCCGTCATCCTTGCTGACTCCTACATTCTGCCATTCTCTGAAGTACTTGACTGGAAAAGGTCTGTTTAACTCATGAAACAGTTCAAAAGTTAGTAAAAGTAATTTTACATTCTGCTGTATTAGTGCACAAATTTAAAGTTTCTGTTCCCACGTAGGGCATCTGTGGTAATTCCAGAGGAAAAGCTGTCAGAGATGTACACCATACTAAAGAGTATTCCTCACAGACAAGTTGAAGAAATGCAAAGACAGGTATGTTAAATTATTTATCTGAAGAAAACGTGCCTCAACGAAACTTAATTGCTTTGAGGACTCAGATTGATATGGTGGCCAGATGAACTCAGGCATGTTATGTCTGTGATGTGCCTTAATCCTATATAACCAACCAGGCAAGTTTATGGAAGCCAAAATAAATGTTATGTGTTGTACAACAGTCAAAAAGTTGGATATCACTTTTCTCTTCCCCTCACTTTTTTGTCCATTTGAATTTCCTCCTTTTCTTAGTCTAGATTTTAAAAAGATTTACAGAAAACTCTTTAGTGAAGTGAACAGAGAAGACAGCCCAAATCCCCTTTCCATTTTATATTAACATTGTGCCACAATAAACAAAAGTAAAGGCACTTATGTAAGAAGTACACCAGTTCAGCTGCTCTTCATTCTCTTGTATCAACTCTGGTCCATTTACCAATTATACTGGCCAAACACAGTCTTTAGGCCAAGTGCTCAGAGTTGGGCTTGGGGTTGGATTACACTCGGCAAGCTCAAAATCATGGCTCGCTCTTCAGATGGTGTTGTTGGGTTGGGGTATCCAACTGTGCATAGCTCACAGCTAACTCTGTATCTCAGATCTGATATTCTTTTATTGACTCGTCACAGTATTCCTCTGCCGGACCTAATAGTGTCCACATGGCCTAAATCCGCTGTTGGACACATCTCTTTAGTTGATGACACCAGTGGTGTACCACAGTGTGCCTTTTTCATATGCGTCTTCTGTGTTCTTTTTGCAGTTTCTTTTCCGACTATGAACAGTAATGGTGATCAAAACTAAGACAACAAGTTTCCTGCATCTCCACTTATTAATTACCTCCATTTAATAACTCTTCTTGTCTGCATGAAATCTTGTCTGCCTAGCAGATGCTTTCCAGTCCCGCTGGTTTACACTGGATAAATACCTCTCACCTGTAACTGCACAAAGGTTGAGTGTCTTTAGCCATTTAGACGGGTATGTTAACTAGTTTAGGGTTGAGAGACGTGGAGTCTCTCAACCAGCCTGTGTTGGCCACCTGTGACTTGTTGGTTTGATATATGTTGTTTTTTTAGTATCTGATTGAGGTGATGTAATTCTATAGTTTGACCAGCAGATGGCTCAGCAGATTGTGCCTCCATACTGTGTGTCTTTGTTCCCATGCGGTTACAGTTTTGTTCTTACAAAAGTAAAAATATAGCAGAAGGCTATGGTAGTATACCACATTGTGATTATTTTATTGCACTTTTTAAAATTGTCAAATATTATACTCTTTAAGAGTGAGTGGTTATTACACCACATATTGATGGTTATGGTTTTCCCTTTGTCCTAGAATAATAAGCGGCCCTGCGTTTTCAGTTCATCCTTCAGTGCCAGAACATTGTGGTAACTAAGGGAGCCAGTTCTGCTCAAGACAAGATTAAATTTTGATAGGCTACTGTTTAGATTCCTCCAGTAGACTTGTTTGAAACAGAAGGGCTCATTTTCAAATTTAAGATTATGTAATAGCATCCATTTAGCTCACATTTTAAAAGGCCACATACTAAACAGCTGTGAAATGTCAACTGTACTTAAATGAGACTACTGAGTCCATGTTTGTGTTCTGACTCCCATCAGCCTTGTTTGGGATACACCCTCAAAAAAGGACTCATATATGACAGACATTTTTTGGATTAGCATAGTTCAATCATTTGTTATTAAATTAGAATGTATAAGATTGTAAGAGGGAGTTATTTCTCATCCTGTCTTTTGCAACTGCCCTCGTATTGGGATTCAGCCTGACAACCAGATTCAGCACTTCATCATACAGAACAGTACGCTGACAGCAGCTGATTTATACAATATGTGAAGTCCATTTATTCTCCCTCATTATATACAGTATACGCCTTCTGCTTTTTTCTGTCGTCCTTCAGACATTCTAATTAGGTCTGTCTTAACACCAGTGAGACCAGGAGCGTGTGTGAAAATGTTTTCATCACAGTTAAAAGCAAGGTGCTAAGAACTCTGGAACAAAACAATAAACCCAGCGGCCTGCTGCATATGATTGAAACAGACATGGATTCACTGTTTTGATCATGTCAAACACTAATTATTGCCTGGTTCTCTCCACAGTTCACTGGCTGCCATTTCTGGTATATAGGTTGACTCTCCTTCCAGGGACTTGACAAACTGCACTTTGTTAAACAAAGTGATAGAGACCACTGTTTTGTAACCAGCCTCTGATAATGTCCGACCTGAAATTATTTTCAACAACAAAAGAGTGGTAACTGCTGTAGAGTACAGGCGAGATGCTGCAAATGGAAGCTGCTAAAAGGGCTGCTCTTCCTCTTCTGTAACGCTGTCTCCAGTTTGCCACCCATAAAAATTCCTTCAGGCGCTGTGAGCGGGTGGAGGGTGATGGGGCGGGCCCTCAGGCAGCCCAGTTTGCTTTCTGCCTCCTCCCATTCGGAAAAGGAACTTTCATCACTGGCTGATATATGGGCTGTTGGGATTCCCCGTTGAGATTAGAAAGTCTTGGTTTCTTTGCATCCCCTCTGTTTTGTGTTGTTCTGCATGTTTGCTGCATACCTCATACACAGAGGGTGGTTTTGTTGGCAGTTGTCACATATATTCCACATGCCACCATGGTTTTGGTCTTTTTCCATGGTGGCAGTCTTTAACTGTCTTTTTGCACAGATCTCACACATTAGATAGTGATGCATATTGGTGCTTTCCAAAAGGAGGTGACAGAAATGTAGCTGACTATTTGACAAATGCACACTCATCACATCCTACCATGTGACCGTGGACAAGGAGGTGGGGAGACTGTGGGTCATTGAGAGGAGGAGGTGAGGTGGAGTCAGGTCAGTGTAACATGGTGCCTCACGGCAGGCGTGAGTGTTGTTTAAGGCTTCATTAACTCTTATAGGTTTTTTTCCGCCTCTGAACGGTCCCTTGAAGTTTTTTAATAGTACAGAGGCCTGCAAAACACAAGGAGATTAGACTAATGTGTTATTCCAGGATGATCGGTACCTTTTATTTCACCCAGGACAGAGATATTATAGTTAACTGCATTTATATTATTTATTTCATTGATTTTTTTTATTTGTATATAAACAATTTGAAGTGAATAATCAATAGGGAAATTGTAGTTTGGTGTTCCAGCATCCGGCTTTGAGCTGTAGGTTCAAGGTTCACTTATCATCATAGTCTGCTTTGCACATCAGAGATCTGTTGAAATGAAACAGACTAAGTCAAAAGACATTTCATACGGCTTTAGAAGAGATATTGAAGAGTAAAAGGCCAAAGAATTGGACTGGTGGGGGGAAAAACGGCAGATTTTACAGTTATGACTTCACACTGGTTTTATCTCCTTTCTTGTGAAGGCCAAATTCCACTGAATAAAAAGCACAAAAACTGTTATATAAGAAATCATAAATGTCGCGGTTTTCATTTACTGCTATCTTTTTTGATCTTTTTAAAGTTGATGTCGAATATTGTTTTTTTGTAAACGTCATTTCCTTCTTTACACATAAATATTTTGTGTTACTTTGATATTCTTAGAAATGCTCTAATCATGTTGTTGTCACCATTCTCAATTGCCAGTTATTTAAGGTTTTATCTTCACATACACCAAAAGCTCGCCAATAGCAAACTTTTTTTGAAATTCGTACTATTGAGTATACCATCAGGTATTATATTGTGGTTTGACCGCTACATTATTAGGCTAAAAATGCTGCGTAACTGACTGTATAATCAGGAATGTTAAAAAAGGGCATTTGTTGGCTAGCTAGTCCTATAAATTCCATGACTTGTTTTGTGATTGTCGCCTGTGTGATTGTCGCCTGTGTGATTGTTGCCTGTTGTCTGTCTCGGTCACATCCGAGGCAGCTCTCTAAAGTAGGTTGTGAGGTAGGGTGCTTTGCCACTGCCATTTGTCTGCCTTTTCTTTTGCCTGACCCGCTTTATGTTACTCTCATTGTCTGCAATCTGAGCATCTCTAGATATTAGCATTATATTTACTAATTATTTTTGACCACTATATGTAGTTTATTTTTATGAAAATACTGTCATATTCCGTTATATACATAGATTCTATGGGGATGGTTTGTGTTTGCTCTTTTTTGCCTTTTTAACGAGTTGTGTTCTCTTTGTCCATAGGCACGCTGGTTCTGGGAGGCCTACTTCAGCTCCATGAAGGCTATTGGCTTGACCACACTCCAGATCATCAATGACCGTATCTACCCATATGCTGCACGCACTTATGAGCAGTGGAATAATCCACCTGTGGTGGTATGTAATGGTCTCGACATAATGTACATTTTGCAAGAATTCCTAATATTTCTGCTGTCAAGAAACATTATTATATTATTGTCTCTGAGAAGAATCTCTTTTGTCTTCAGCCTGTTTAGTCAGTAGAAGTCATTTATTGCAAACATCTGAATGGCATCCCTGCAAAATGCAGCTTTGACCATACACAGTGCTCAGACTGACGGATAAGCTTGTAAAATGAATCCTTTGTGGTAGAGTGACAGTAGACGCCTTCCCTCTGGAGCGCCACACATGCAGCGTTTCATAGTTTGGTGTGCACCCAGCAAGCTTCGAGGCAGTTTGTGTCAGCACTTCTGCACTAGGAGGATGCCTCCACTGTGGTGAAAAATAAGTTCCTGCATGTCTGAGTCATTGTGTTAGTAGAGAGTATGCTGGATGTGAAGAATAGTGTGTGTGTGTGTTCAGCATCCCTGTGGTTGCGGGAGTTTGTGCCTGCAGACAGTTTGGCGGTGCGATCATCTCTCAGGGGTTGTTAATCAGTCTTTATGCCTAAAGTATGGGTTAGAGGCATGTGTCTGTGTGTGTGTGTATGTATAAACGTGTCTTTCCATATGTTCAGTGTCTCTCAGCCTCCAGTTTCTCAGAATCTGTAGAACCACTGAAATCCTGAGATTAGAATGGTGGCAGTCACAATGCAGTTGCAGTGGTGTAAACAAGCGGTGGTTCAAATCTGTACAGTAATTTAGATTAGGAGGCTTATGGTCCATCAGCAACATCACTCTTAATCATGGCAGCTTGTTTTCCATTGAGCAGGTAGCTTGCTAATTTGTAGTTACACTTATCATTGCTCACTTATTCCAAATATTTTGTTGAATGGTCCCAGTCACTCAGCATCACTCAGGTTTTAAGGTCTGCCTACAACTAGTGGAGGTTAATTGTACTGGGCTACAGACCTCTGGCTGCTCCTCCCCTAAGATACGAAATGAAGTGTTTTCTCAATGGCTTCAGTGAATGGATGGTGAGAAGAACTTGCAAAGAGCACTAAATAAATCAGGCAGACATTTTCCCCCTCTCCTCCTGTAGTTCTTTATGCTGGTAATTGAAAGCACATTTCCTTGGATCACTAGTGACTTTGGAGGGGGTTTCAGAATACAAAACAAGCTGCTTTTTGTTTGGGATTTGTTGGTAGTGGGCATACTTGGAAGATGTAAGTTGGAGATCAGATACATTGCACTAACATTTCCGACATTTCACATTTTCCCCATTAAAACAAAATTTTCTGATCATTGGCACCTGAGCACATGATCATCTTTAATCGCTATCATGTAATCATTACATTGTTTAAAAGTTACAATCTAATGTGTGTAAGTGTTTGAAAAGTTTTAAATTCCGTTTCACTGTTGCTCAACAAGAAACAGTTGTTATCAAAAAAAGAGGTTGGGAACAAGAATTCGAGGTTTTCAGGTTAGGATATATTATTTGTGGCACTACTGTGCTTCTATATCTATATACATTATTGATATTTTCCTGTTCTGTTACATATGAATGTTAGAATATAGATATGTCTCAGAATGTTTCTACAAATAAACAGGGAGGACTAACAGATAAAGGTATTTTGAATATGTCCTCATTTTATTTTGCTCTTGATCGACACTTTGGTTACGATAAACAATAATGAGCCACTCAAGCATTTCAAAAGGTCCAAACAGAGCACATTTCTTTTAAAGAGTAAATAGTATAAATATACATCTCCTTCAGAGTTCTTGGCAACATCCTGAACTGTGGCTTCCTTTTCATCTAATTTATTCTGTCCAACAAATGACTTAAGTGGTTGCAGCCTCTTTTATGCTGTTTTAACGCATCTGTGCTGCGTATATTTGTTAGTTTAATTATTTCCTCCTCTGCTTGAATGACAACGTGAAAGCAGTCACAAGGAAGTTTCCACTTGCCAGTAAAGTGAATTTTTATTGGTGGACAAGTGACTGATGTTGTGCAAGAGACAGTGTCTGTGTCTCGGTTGACAGGCTTGTGTTGCTGATGTAAAAGGAGCCATATTAACCGGTCTGTGGCCACCTGGGACAGAGCAGAAACTGGGTTTATATGGACTTCAAGAAGCCCACAGATTTACTGTGTTAGATAAGCTCTGTCTTTTCGCATCTCAGACTGATTGTCACTGTAACCAATGTGAAATATTTTCACAGCCTTTGAAGTCTATCAGGAGGGAACTGTCGTGCTCCTGCATTTACTCGTCCTATATTAGCTTACGTGCTTGTGAATGAAATATATGAATTTTCCTTTTATTACAATTGAGAAAACAACATTAGTAAACAAAATGGGGGGGTATACCAACCAATACTATGTGTCTCCTGTGTCACTCGAATGCAAATCATTGATATTGCTGAAGTTAAGTATTTGGTACACACATACCATCAGAAAACATTCCTGTGGCTTTGTTCATTTAAGAGCATCATTTGATCTAAGCTGGTGTCAGGATTTACTGTTTTAAAAGGAAGCAGTGAAAGAAAAGTCAAGTTCCACAATGACAACAGCAAGACACTTTGTTTTTTACTTGGCAAACTCAACTCTTTCATGATTCCCCACCATCCTACTTTCTCTTCCGGCTGTTTCACCTCCATTACAGAAGAGTGTCAGCCATCGTGATGACTTCACAAGAGCAGCAGATGCAACAATTTAGCCAACTTGTTTTGTTTGTAAACTCACCCCACCATTTCAATCCCTCTGTTCTGCTGCTTATGTAGAGTTTACTTGGGTTTCTGACTGAAAACTCTTTGCATTCTGTGTGCTGCCTCAATTCTTGCTCCATAATAAAGCCACCTGGAAATGAATGCAGGTGCCCTCACCGTCACAAGTGAAACGTTAATATATTTAATTGTGAAAAACCTGACAGGGCTGCTGCAGACGACATGAGTATTGTGCATGGTTGCTGTAGGCAGACATTAGATTTCATTGAAATGAAAAAGCATAGAAAAATGTTTGCTGCCACAACACTTCGTATTTTCTTTTCTGTCTTATGTAGAAATGGTCCAGCGTGAACAGTCCTCTGTTCCTGCCACTTATCCCACCAAGAGCACCTGGGTTCACAGCTGTGGTGCTGACCTATGATCGCGTGGAGAGTCTTTTCCGGGTAATCACAGAAATCTCCAAGGTACCTAGCTTGGCTAAGCTGCTGGTGGTTTGGAATAATCAAAACAAGAGTCCTCCAGAGGGTGAGTATTACAGTTTCTCTTCAAAAAATAAAACAGATCATGAAACTAGCTGTAGATTATGCAGACGGTTGCCAGTAATAGGTAAAACATTCATGCAGCTCCACTTTGGTGAAGGTGATTATGTTTCAAACTGCAGTTTGTGGTGCTGCTGAATAATTTTGCTATTCCCCCTGTTGAAGAGTTGGCTAATATAATGAAGTAGTAAGATGACTTTGAAGTGCCCCTTTGTGACTTGGGGGTGCCTTTTCATTAGAGCGAGTATCAGCGGCGCCTGGCTGGAGCTTTGCAACCTATTAGAACTAACAAGTGGCCACAGGTCAGTCCAATGTGAAGGCAGATTTCTTCCCCATACACTCCAAGCCTTGATCTGATGTCTTTAATGGCTCCTAATGTGTTTTTAAAAAGATGCTGATTAAGTAAATGAAATTTTAGGGAAAACACTGCATTATAATGAACTGCTGAACACCATGTGTAATAGTCCTTGTTTATTCTGAAAATAAATTCTATTTTGTCGATTCGTGATTACTAGTCAAATCACAGAAGAATTTTTGACTGAGGCAAAGGTTTT
The DNA here is from genome assembly GCA_016785345.1 of Trinectes maculatus. Taxonomy (NCBI): domain Eukaryota; kingdom Metazoa; phylum Chordata; class Actinopteri; order Pleuronectiformes; family Achiridae; genus Trinectes; species Trinectes maculatus. The sequence goes on from JAFBJQ010000239.1 coordinate 338,529, forward strand.
ATTTAGGGAATAGCTAATAATTGCCTTACTATTACTACTGTCTCTTTCCAGACTGAAAAATAAAAAGGGAGCTGACAGTAACGTGGACAGAAAGTGAAAAAAGAAACTCTGGGTGTTTAACATAGCAGTTTTCTTGACAATAGCTTTTGACAGGAGACCTCAGACGTGGTTAGGAGGGCCTGGAGCTCTTCTTATAGGCTGCCAGGCCCCAGTTACCCCGTTAATGAGGGGACACACTCTGTGTGATCTGTCTCTGCCATAGTCCGTGCCATGGATTCTGCCCAAGATCTTTGAAAGACTCCTCTGAAAAAATGCTGTTCATCTGCTCCATGAAGAATTGCATAGTGGTTAAATTTGCACGTGCTTGAGGTTAGCATGGCGATACTGTTCAGCAAGTGAAGTTAATCTCGCAGAGCGCTGCTTTCAACTGCCAGGACACACTTCACATATCTGTGTCAGTGGTGAATGACATCATAATTCCTCATCCATCTTCAGACACTGATAGTAGCCACTTTTATAATTGTGTTCAATCCCCAAAGATTGAATAATTATAATGTCCCTCTTTAAATAGTATATGCATCTCTGTAGACCTGCAACAAACAATTCAAATTAGTATTTTTTTATATATTTCTCAATTAAATTTCAGTCAACTTCGTGTCATGTGCCAGTATGTGTAATGCTTCTTGCATCACTCACTCTCTCCGTCTCTAACGTTGTCAAACACATGTTTAATCTTTTAGCTGAAGGGGGAGAAAACGCACTGCGTCAGTGGGCCATCAGAATATCAGTAAAGTCTTTACCATCTTTGCTGGCAAGCAGAACCTGTCATGGGTTCAGATGTGGCTGTGTGTGTGTGAGGGTTATGCAGAAAGACCTATCAAGCAGGTTCTCTCAAAGACTAAATGGCGAACTGCATGTTCTCAAATGCAATATTTAGTTTGAAAATTGTTCTTGATATTATTTTCTATTTGTTTGATTTTAGCAGTTTAATCAAACAATTTAAAGTTCATAACTAGAAACTATAATTTCTTGTATGGATTTTCTTCTGGCAGAGTCTCTTTGGCCAAAGATTGGAGTTCCTCTCAAAGTCGTACGGACCAAAGAGAACAAGCTTAGTAACCGCTTCTTCCCCTACGATGAGATCGAGACAGAGGCTGTGCTAGCAATCGATGATGACATCATCATGCTGACGTCTGATGAGCTGCAGTTTGGCTACGAGGTGAGAAAAAGACCCACAGTCAAGCAGAAACCCTTAACCTTTGCTTTACTTTACTGCCTTTGGCAGATATCGCAGGGAACCATTTCAAGTTGATCCCAGAGTTTAAAGTCATTCATGGATTATTACAGTCTCATTCTCCACCAGTTTGGGATTTGACTGCCTCCTGGATGGGTGTGTGTGTTTGATGTGTGAAGAATGATGACAGATCCAATGCTGATGTTTTCCATGCCCACATACCTGCCTGGCCCCACTTATTACAGCACAATCACCTGAATCCATTTAGAAGCCATTTAATAAAATTGTGCTCAGTTTAAGTATAATTACATTGAATTACAGGCAGGATAGAGAAGCTGTCTGTCTGAGCAGATGACAGTGTTTCTTGCCAGGGTCAAGCTAGCTGCTGGTGTCAAGCCTGAGATATTAAGCTAATCATAATATGTCTCCTGATCAAATAACGTTTTTTGACTCTATGTTTTCACTCTTTTTTTTGGCTCAAACAAAAAATATTTAAATAAATTATTAAAATTAAGACTAAATTTGTTGTTTGTTTGTTGTTGTTTTGATTCTCTTTTTAAAGACCGCCAAAACATCTGTTATTGTAAACACCAGTTCTCTCTAAGTAAAAATTTACCTTAAAACCAGTCTCTCTTTCACCTTTTCCCAGGTATGGAGGGAGTTCCCAGACAGGTTGGTGGGCTACCCCGGCCGACTGCACCTCTGGGACCATGAAATGGGGAAGTGGAAGTATGAGTCAGAATGGACCAATGAGGTCTCCATGGTTCTGACTGGAGCTGCCTTCTATCATAAGGTGCAAAGTTTAACAGTAATTAATTCTGCATGTAGATCCATTTCTATCCATGATATCTGGGAATCAAATAGAAAATTTTTTTTGCCGAAGTGTTCGTTTGGGTGTATGTAGGCTGTAAGGCACAAAGACCACAGTGATGGATGGATAGGGTTAATACGAAGAGCAAGGTTATCTCTCTTCTGCTCACACACTCACAGTTCAAAGCAAACTCTATTGCGATTGTTCCTCCTACATCTCTTAGGTCAGCCGGTCAAACAGTGTTTGCATTATTGTATTTGATCTTAAAAATGCATGCGTATATGAAATCTAATAAACATCTGTTGTTTTTAATTTGTTTTCGTTCCAGTACTTCAACTATTTGTACACATACAAGATGCCAGGAGACATCAAGAACTGGGTGGATGCTCACATGAACTGTGAGGATATTGCCATGAACTTCCTGGTGGCTAACATCACAGGCAAAGCCCCCATAAAGGTGCATTCATAGCTCTGACTGGTGTTGGTGCTTTAAGGTTGCAGGGTGGAAGCTAAATCCTGACAGAGCAGACCACCATCTCTGGGTCTGATCAGCTCTCACCCTTCGACTTTGCTGTTTCTCCCCCCATCACACTGCTTGTGCCCAGGTGCAGGGGCCCGAGCTAAAGCCCAGCCTTAACCTCCCTTATCTGAGTGTCACTCAATGGCACTCCCCCCTCTGAGAGTGTTTTCCTAAGCTCACAGGGCTCATATACACCCTGCCATCAATTCACAAGCTACACACCATTCCCCATTCCTGCATCTGTGCTCCCACCTCCCACCATATCTAAAACAGGTTCCTTCAGAAAACATACCACCCTACCCCATCTGTCCTCCTTATCCTGTGTCTCTCACTTTATTTTCTCCTCTACAGAGGCACACATTCACAGATCCTCATGTTCGCTGGAGGAATGTGTCTAGGTGTCCATGTGATGGCAGCTAGACAGCAGAAAAACCATGTGAATTTTCTGTCTAACTTCACCGATGAAGATTCAGACTGGACACTTTATTAGCTTTTAGCTGGTTTGTTGAAGTTTAACAAATGCTTTAAATGAGCTAACCTTAGTTGTGTTACCATGTTCTGCTCTTGTTTAGGTGACCCCCAGAAAAAAGTTCAAGTGCCCCGAGTGCACAGCCATTGATGGGCTTTCCCTGGATCAGACGCACATGGTGGAGAGGTATTGTACTTACAGGTTTTGGGGAAACTATGGGGACTTGTATCCCAGTGAAGGCAAAAAGGATGTCCCCATGGGTAGAGACTTAATTTTTTAAAGTAACCTCCTTGTGAATTGTAATGGTTAAAGTTAATGTAAGGTGCAGGATAATGCAGTATGTCAAAGTGACTGTCCACAGAGGGATAGTAAAACATGAGTGTGTCTGTTAACAAACTGCAACTGCAAATCTCTTGCTCCTCCAGTTTTTTGGGGGGAATTTATTTTTCATTATTTTGAATATCAGTTGTTAAATATTACAGCATAATACATTATTTTATTTTTCCAAAATATTTTTCTATGTTTGTTGTTGCTTGTTTTGAATATTAAAAACATTTAGATCATTATTAAAATGTATTAAAATCTCAAGAAAAAATTGGTTTTAAGATAAGCAATTGTCTTAGTTAGTTTTATGCAGTGATGCGTAATGTGTGTGAAAAGTCATTAAACCAAACTGCGCCTTTTTAAATTTTGGTCGTTTATGTTTGCATACAAGAAATATTCTAATTGTGCATTAATAAGCAAGTAGATACATTTATATTTTTAGCCTGCTGTTAAATGAATATATTGTGTATTTATCCACAGATCTGAGTGCATCAACAAGTTTGCATCAGTTTTTGGCACAATGCCTCTGAAGGTTGTGGAACACCGTGCCGACCCAGTACTGTACAAAGACGACTTCCCAGAGAAGCTGAAGAGCTTCCCAAACATCGGCAGTCTCTGACTAGCTAAGAGCAGATGTTTGGGCTTGGTTACTGCCTCAAAACTATAAGATTTGCCATCATCATCATCAACACATCAGTATTAAGGCTCAAGCGATGCATGCACATTTCACTTCTCAGTTGAAACACAGAAACTGAGAAACTGCCCTACACAGAACTGTGTAGGACATTAAGTTAATATGACACTAAAACCAGGGTACCATGATGAGTGTGATGGCGTTATTTGTTTTGTGGGCCTAAAATAGAGGCTAACAGTTAGCACAGTAGACAGAAACTGCTATTGCAGGCTGACTGTAAATCTGATGTGTGAGAGGCTTTGTGGCCTGTAACTGTTACAATTTTGGAGCTGAACATTTCTTCTACTTTGGTAGCTGTGTTTAGCTCTACTGTATAAAAAAAGAAAAACAAAACAAAAACATTTTTAATTTACATATTTTAAATTATTCAGATACATATCTATTTAGGCTTTAATAATAGTTATGTGAACGTGATAACACATGACGGTGGCTAACAAATGACATGCAGTTACTGCCCTGTTTTATACAGTCAGCTGTTAGCACCATAAATCTAATACTTAGAGTGAGTAACTAATTAAACAATGTATGCTGAGCTACTGAAACATCTTGAACTGTAATTTTATACAGCCTGACCAAGCCTTTCACCATATTTATATAAAGATATAAAAAAAAACGCAGTGGCGCTAATTTAAGCGTCCACCAAGCTGTTTCATGACATAAGTGGATGGAAACTACATGAGAGTAGAAGTAGTTAAATGTTCGCTATGCATTTGAAGATTGTACTGTAATGTGAATAATAGACGACTACCAAATCCACATCTCAAAAGCGATATGTACAAACTGTTGATGCAGTAGTGTTTTTTTTTTCTTCATGTTATCTATTGTTTGTGTTACTATTGTGCTTTTCATCACTAGATCCAGTATTTAGGCTATGACTGTCTCGAAGATGTTAATATGGCCTTGTGGTGTTTTTATTTGCCTTTTTATTGTTTTCCTGAGGTCACTGAAATTGTTTTAAATTTTAGTTAATGTATCTAAATGTGTATATAAATATATATCTTTGTAATACATGATAAATAAAAACCACACCACGACTTCTCATGGTTTTTATGTCCTTTTTCTATATACGTCAGACATTTTTCCATTTGCATTTCTGCCTTTGCTCCGCGAGCGTCCAGAACAGGCGCTACATGACATGGCCGATCCACTGTTCCCTTCAGCCTGTCACCTGTTGTTAATATACACTGCCTAATCCACCCTGTTCAATGTCAGCGGTTCAAAAGGGCGCAGTTCGTATTTTTGTCAACTTCAATTAGTGTGATACTCTTGTGGGCTCCGCGATCTCATTTCAGTGCTTGTGTCCCTTCAAAGGCACTGAAATGCGTGGGGATTTCAGACTGACTACAGGGATGACATAATATTTTGGCAGGGTGGAGCAGTGCAATAAGAGCAAATAGAGTGTTTTCTGAAACACCACCAGAGAACCTATTCACAAGTTGTGGCCAACCAGTGTCTTAAATTGATGACTTGAAAGGCTTATTTGTGAAACTGGAAGCGACTTGAGTGATCTCTGAATGCTGATAGGACAATAGTTTTGATTGTTTTGTTTTGTGGTAGCAGTCTGCTGAGGAGCTGGTAGAGTAATCACCCCAATTACTGCACCAGAAATCCACTAATGTATCAGTTGCAGCTTTGACTTTTTCTTGCATGTACCACAGTCGTATACAAATGAAAAATAATCATTCTCAAAAGAAGTGCAATAACTTAATTGTCCTTTAATCACACAAAAGAAAATGTAACACAGGCGTGAGTAAGTTCATAAACTCATTTTAAAAGACAGCTTGAAGCCACAAACACAGAAAGGGGACTGATGAAACTCATAAGAACGACATGTCAAGAGCAAAACAATGTCCAAATACTATTTTACTATGTACCACCAAACGAAGAAAACAAACAAACGAGAGCTTCAATCTTTGATTTCACAAAATAAACCAAATTGGTAACGTTTGCAAAAGTTCCGTAACACTTCAATCCATTTTGCATGCACAAAAAATGCACACGCTCGCAACAGCACACATAACTATCATATATTTACTCCTATACTGATTGATACTGACTTCAGTAGTATTAGAAGATGGGAGCAGAGGCCGATAACGTCAGCACTCGGAGATGGACTTGTGCAGCAAACAAGAGGTGGAGGCTTTGAGAGTGAGTTGCAGGATGGATAAGGAGGAAGATGGAGATAATAGATGGAGGAGGACGTGGGTGGAGATGTTTCGGGTCAGGGACAAAGAAACTGAATAAACACAGAAAACAGGAAAAATCAGCGCCTGCTGCATAAACCTGAGCTACCGAGGGCCAGTGTGTGCGTGTGTGTGTACGTGTGTGCGTGTATGCAACATCCTGCACCAAACCAAGTGGAAGACAGACAGCCCTGTCTGTCCTGACACACAATACCGTCGTGCACGTCCTCCACACAGCTCAGTGTTAATTTAAAAGCCTTCCTGCGTCGGTTGTGCCTCTGACCCTGTGATGGGGGCTGCAGCTTTGGCCCAGTGGACACGGTGGACGTGAGCTGAGGGAGACGGGGCGATGTGGTGTTGGGGGGTGGGGGGTCTGAGGGGGTGAAACTTTGAAAGCGGAGCCATGACAGCTGAGGGGGAAGCATGTGTGAGGCATGTTTGTTTTGCATTTACCCCTCGAGCGCAGCTGTGTGCACTGTCCTTTTTCTCAGAACACCGGAACACAGCAGACGCCCTCACGGCTCGCCCTCCGTCCAACCCCTCAGCGAGAGCAGAGGGGGCCCCATGTCCACATTTGCAAGGAGCCCCTCTCCGTTTTGAGCTATGTGCTCTTTAGTGAAGATTATGCACATGCCTTGGATTTGTAGCGCGGAGTAAAACTGGATGTGATTTGGGTGACTCGGGGGGTGATATGCTCTGCTGACAGGTCGGAGCCTGCACCCTGCTTGCCTTACCTGCCCAGAAGGACAGTGAATATGGTTCGCTTTAGAGAATTAGCAATGGTTGCTCTGCCTGAAGGTGCACTACTTTCAAACCCGTGAAAACCCTTCCTTATGCTTAAAGTCTGTGTCAGACCATGCAAACAGAGGAAGAACATGCATGAGCTTAGCAGTAAACCTCGTCTGCTATTTCCGTCCCTGGAGGAGGAGGCAGTTACCGGGGCAACAAAAACAAGATTTATTAAACATCTCAGTGATTTGAGGAATTTTTTTTTTTTGGGCATTTTCCAGCTCAATTCAGCCTCTGATGATAAACCTTTGGGGTAATCCCTGTGGAGCCGCTGGGTCTTCTGCTGCTCTGCACAGTTTAGTTTTTGTAAACGTTGCTGGATTAACCAGTTTCTGGGGTCAAAATTTCGAATAGGCCAATGTTGCCTCAAGAACAGTGAGCGTGCACAGTGTTGTAAAGATAGTAGAGTATGGGAGTTGTGTTGTGTTGAGGTGCAGTCGCCCTCTGTGCTGTAGCTTCACGTCCTCTTGGAGACACTAGGATCAAATGCTATCCTTTAAGATGAGAACTACTTGTTGTACTGTTGTTAAGCAGATGATGAAGCTGATGTTCTCTCATCATCTATGGTGCCACATCCAAATGATATTAAACCCATGACTGGAGATGGTGGATGTTACTCTGCATTAATCAGGCTGCTGGTGTCCTCTGTCTGTTTTTGACAGAAATAATGTCAATGCTGCCACATGCGTTTCCTGATGAGCCAAACGTGGTGAGCCGAACACCGAGATCCTTTCAGCGTTCCAAAACACACTCAACCAGCCGCCCCCGTTTCAAAGATGGTGGCCGCTGGTTCAGCTGTTGGACCGTTAGGCACTTCTCTGTCTCTGAAAGTCCTGAGACTGGAAATGCAGAGGGCACAGTCGTGTCCACTTGGAGCCTGTGTTCCTGGCGCTCCCAGGCTCTCCAGCCCTGACAGCAGCAGGCCTGCTGTGCCCCTCTGCTCCTACGCCCACGCACGTTTCCTCCTCCAGCCCTACCTCTCCCTGCCTGGTCATCAGCAGGCCGGGTCTGTGCGACAGGTGGATGTCTCACCCAGACCACACTAAAACAAACTGCAAACAGCATCGCTTGATAAACATACTGCATATAAGCCCCTTTCTTTAGCTTCATCTCAGCATCAGCGTGACTCGTCGTGCTCATGCTGATAAAGACCTCCCTATAGAAACAATATTTACATGGCAAATTACTATCTGAATCTCAGTTTCCATGGCCGCCTACTGAATAATTTGTCAAATCAAAACCAGGAACATTACAGATTAAAGGGAAGAACACACTGACACTCAAAATTTAAATAAAACAGCACCTGAACATGGGAAATACAAATGACCCCAAAAGCGCTGTACAAACAGAACTTCCTGTATTTTAGCAAATAAGTGCATGGGTTTGTTCAGAATAACTTTTGCCCATAATCAGAAATACACTGCAACATCTGTGGTAGAGTCCAGTATCACCTCCCACTGGTCTGTCCACACAGCTCACACACCCGCTGCGGCTGCTTTCCTCCACCAGGGGGGTTGAATAAAAGGCAGTGCCATGCCGCTTATCTGACCAAATCTCTACTCGTTTCCTCTTTGACTAATCTTTGTCCATCTGTGCGCGTTTGCATAATTATTTTATTGCAACATTTGTGAAGGTAGTCACTGTTGCCTGGGGAATTTCTCTAGTGTAGTGCCCCCGTCACGCCATGCTGGGTTTATATAGGCATTCTCAGGGGTCAACAACGTCCCCCCATCCAGCTCCCACCTACACATCATGTGGCCCAGGAAATGGCGGCGCTGTGCTCTTTGGCCTTCATGCGCAATGCAGCAATGCTGGAGGACTTGCGGTCTGGGTCCATGTTGAGATCGTACGCGTTGATGCTCGCCGCCATGCCAGGGGATCCTCCAAACAGGCTGCCCATGTGAGCCTGTCCCACGTGACCTCCGGGGCTCGGCACGCCCAGAAAATCAGACACCCCGCTGGCAGAGTGGGGGTGAGGGGTCATACAGGGAGTCACGGTGTCGCAGGGCACGACACATCCGGGCACAGGAGACGCTGCACTGCTGCCACTGATCCAGGAAGGGTTCTGGATCTGAAATATCGATGAATGAGTGAATTCATGGGCGTTAGAACTCCTCCATTAACCCCAATGGATTTGTTGTTTCATCAAAACATGTACTGGGTTAGAATGTTCTGCTTCTGTACCTGTGCGTAGTTCTCGGGACGGGTCATGAGCGGCAGCTCGTACGCTGTGGAGAAGTGGGTCCGGACCTGCTGCATCTGACCAAATCGCTCCCTCTTCCTCCATTTTGCCCTTCGGTTCTGGAACCACACCTGCAGAGCGACAGTGTCTGACACTTAGAAAACGCGGTTTGCGATTAACATCTGCGAAAACAAGTCACATTCGCGTTGTCCAGTCGGGAATCGGATCTCACTTTGAGTAAATGAACATTTCAGGAATATGGAAGAGTGGTGCATTTTTGTACACCCACGCCCCTAATGGGGACTTTCCCCTTAAATATGAAGGAAATACTTCTTTACAGATAGAAATCTACGTTCCCCTTTAAAATGGAAAAACGACCCCGTGCAGAAATGCCAAAAGCCTGAGAGGGTGAATATCAAAAATAATATCTGCAGCACATTAGAAAGGCAAACACAATTCAGTTTCATAAAGTAAGTTATGAAAATGTGAGCGTGTGCAGTTTAACAGAAGGAATAAAACGAGGAAGGTGTGAATACGGCGAGAAAAGGAAAGTTATTGAAAGTATTGATGTGCTTGAATAACCAGCAAAATGAAAGTAATCAAAACACATCATGATGACATCATCATCATTTGTGATTAAAAGTCCAAAACGAAACCCTTTTCTGTCCAACTTAGACAATTTATTAATTAATCATGTACCAGCTCTTTGCCCACGCTTCACTATGGATCCACTGAGGCATTATGGGAAACTGAAACATGAGGCGGGATTAGAAACCGGGGTTTGTTTGCATTTTCCCTTTTAATTTCCTGAGGCCTGGAGCTCTGGCACTGAGACGCTGTCTTCTTCTAAATGAAAGGAGCACACAGACCAGAGGACATAATCCTTTCTTTCCTTGATGCTACTTGATGTACATCTTCTGCTGCTCCTCCTTACTCAGAAACCATTCCAGATCAAAACCGAGTTTAAATTAAATAAAGAGCAACTCGGTTTTGTTTTTAAAAAAACATAAAACAAATATACATACACGCTATAGAGACTAGGTTTTGTCTAGCAAGCTGTGTTGTGGAACAACCTACTGTTTTCCAGATCGCTATTAGTTTTCCTGTCAACACCATCAGGAACCAAAGGATCAGTGGCGTTTTCGACAATTCAGTTCAGCTGAGATGTGCGCTGAGCTAACAGGACGCCGACAGTGCTGACTTTGTGTATAAGACAAAGCCTAATTGCATAATTTCAGTTCTTCAAATTTATCGTAAACATGTCGAGTTTTCAAAACCATAACATTTACGGAAACAGGACGTGGCACGTACGCACGCGCATGTTTTGGAGAAAGCGGTCAGCTGCCAAAAGCACACAACACAAAAAAAACGTTGCCGTCATTTGTTGTTGGAAAATCCAACACAAACGATACAATGATCCCCGACATTGGAGGCTTTGTATTGTTTTCGGTGCGTTTATGTGTAATGCCCCGAGAATCTCTCTCAGGAAAACCAATCAAACCAGAAAACTCTGCGTGTCACATTCTTTTCCTGCGTTTCCAAGCAACAATAACGTAAACCAACAACATGAAACCAAAGCAAGACGCACTGCGACCATGAGGTGTCTCTCGTTACACAGAACCCAAACAGAACCCACTTGTATGAGTGCGGACGATAAATAGTTGTCATGATCACATTGGAGACAATGGCTCTGTGGCACTGCGCTGTAATTGCACGCTGCAGCTGGCACAGTGAGTCTTTGTCACAGATGACATTTCCCAGCAGAAGATAATTAATTTCTCTATGTGCAGAACACGTGTCTCAGTACACAGTGTCACCAGCAGCTCTCCTCCCTGCTTTCTGCCAAGTCTGTTGGCCATTATACCCCGAGAACATATTTTTGTGTTGCGGACACTGCGTCGTGACAGTAATTGGTAAAGATCTTGACAGCTTAAGTAGCTGGTGGACTTTCAATGAGGCTTTATTTATGTTACGGCCCCAGAGAGACAGAGCAGGGAAATGCCAAACGGGCCCCAGCGGGGGAGCCGTATGGGCCCGACAACACTTTGAAGTGCGAGAGTGGCTCGCAGGATTGATAACCCACCTCTGCTGTCACTCATCGGAGTCTCCGTGCCGAAGCGAAAAGAAATCCGAGGCTGAGCCTGGCTTCGGTTTTCCGACACCCCCGGAGCATTCATAATACAATGGAAACACCTCCGAGTGTTGTAGTTCATTAAATCATCTGTTCCCCTCTTTGCCCAAAAGTCCTCCACCACATTATTTTATAATCCCTGTGCCATTTAAAGGCCAAGTCCAAGACACTGGTAAGAAGAGGGGGAGAAATAATTCAGGGAATGTGATATCTGCCCATGTGACGTATATAAGAGATTAAATACCTCAAGAGTCTCCATTCTTATGTCTGCAACCAAGTTTTTTAGAGCTTCATCTGACAGGTACCTTCTGGATAGTTGTTTAAACACATTAACGTAAAAAAACGTTTTCACAGTTTGTCTGTGTGTTGCTTGTTTTCCTCCGCTCACAATCATAAACACACAAAAGCGTGTGTGTGACGTTAGGCAAAAGTGAAATAAAATGTCAAATAGCTTAATCGATTATTGAGAACTAGTTTATCAGTTTCGTCCTTGGTTTTCTAACTCACCAATTTGTCAACTAAATTCCGACTAATTGCATTTGTTGACTTAATATTAGCATGTTAAGGCACGTTTTCAGTTAGCTTCCAAATTGATGTCCTTTAGTAAAACAAACAGAAATGACTTGACTCATTTATGAGTCATGATTTTGGGATTGACTCGTTGCGGGAACCATCATGTCGTCCATCTTGCGCGAACCGGTTTTGATCCGTTAACGCGCACTGACACCTGGGTTTGCTCGGTGAACTCGTGTCACATGTCAGTTGCCATCTCAGCTCGCTGCACTAATAGAACGGCAAATCCCAGAGTGATGTGATGTTATTGAAACCCCCGACCCTTCACCCCTGACCTCCACGTGTATCTGCGGTGCATATGACTCAGATCTGAACTTGCTTACTCCCTTTGAAATCCAGAGAATAAAAAAGCAAACAACCCCAGACCCTTACGTTGTTTTAACTGGAAGTGCGTGTGTGTTATGTTTGTGTGTGCGAACCATCACACAGTGTGGTACATTATCAAACCCCTGCACGTTCCTGAGCATTTGCACGTGAATGAAAGTGCTTGTAAATTTGAAAACTTGAAGATTTTTTATTGATTCGGCGGTTTTCGCGTGTGAATGAGCGGATGGGTTCAGAGCCCTGCTCTCTGACTGTCAAGGCATCTCGTGTCTTTAATCTTTATAACGTGAGGGTTTGAGAGGGCCGCTGGGAGAGCGGGGGCTGTAAAGCTCCATCCATCTGAAGCAGGCAGCTCTGTGATAGTGTGAGCAGAGTGGATGGGAGCAGAGCGGAGCGGAGCAGCATACCTTCAGGGTCTCCGGGTTGAGTTATAACCCTGTGGCTGCGCAGACTTCCTGTGTTTCACTGCTTTTTTTTTTGGCCTGGCCACTGTTCCTGCTCATCGTGTCAGAGATTAGTTTCAATTCGAGCTCTTACCTCATCCCATGTATGCCGCTGGTGCGCAACACAAACGTGGCCACCATGTTGTACGTTCTCATTCGTTTCGCCATATGGATTCAGGTCTGACCCCGTAATATCAATCAGTGACGCGCTGAGAGCCCATGAGGAAAGGTTTTCGCACCTACTCCAAAGACCACAGCAGGGACACATTCTTGTCTGAGCAGGAAGTTAATGAAAGAAAAACAGAGAGAATCCGGGGGCTTTAGTAGCCCACGATTCCCGCGTACATCCCCGCTCGCCACACGGATACAGAAATAGTGAAGGAATGCATTAAAGCGGCCATGACCCGCTTTGTATGCAAATCAGGGGGCAGAAGGTCACCGGAGGGGTTTCAGTCAGAGAGGTGCCGTACCCCTCATGCACCACGAAGACCACCTGAACCGAATTCAGATGCAGCGGCGACTGCGAGCGAGGCGGCGCCAACGGAAACACAACAGTATCGAACAAGTCTTCGTCATGTGCTGATGAAAGCCTGCTCGGCGCGAACCGCACATATGAGGCCCAGGCAGCTCAAACCTCAGCCCCCTGGGCCCCCTGGCCTCTGTTAGCTCCCACTCCCCCACTCTCCCCCCCCACGACTCCCACATTACCAGATAAATCTCTCATGTTGCTCTGTGAGTGACGTTATCTCTGCGGAGCTGCAGATGTTGAAGGATCCATGAGGCTGTGTTGTTTGAGCAGAGCTCTTGTTTTACTTATTGATGGGACACAGCCATATGGACTGTTTCTGTAAATACACTTTTTTCAGGGGCCAACTTTCCTGTGTTATATTCCTGTTTTGTTGTTTGGCACATTTCGCAATTCGTATATGGAACAATACCCTTAAACAGTGTCGGATGACTTCCTGCGTTACCTGGACGCGAGCTTCAGTCAGGTCCGTCCTCAGTGCGAGCTGCTCGCGGGCGTAAACGTCAGGGTAGTGCGTCTTCTGGAAAACCTTCTCCAGCTCCTCCAACTGGTAGCTGGTGAAGGTCGTGCGGTTACGTCTCTTCTTTCCTTTGTTGCTTTCGCCGCCATCGGTTTTTTCCAGAGGGCTCGCTAAGTCGGTGCCTGGCAGCCGGTCAGAGGCCGCCTTGACGCTTTGATCCTTCACCGCCAGGTAGCTGGTGTCCATTCCAGGTGGGTCGGAGTCCGGGGCCAATTCAGTGTCTGTCAGACCTGAACTGTCTTTACCTGCAGAGACAGGAAGAAGTCAGAGGACTGTTCACAGATGTTTATGCTGATAACGTTTTCATGGGGATTAGAATGATGGAATCAAAACAGATCTGTTTGCACTCGTTTCCCTCGCCGCCGAGGAGCAGGGGAAAGTCATTACACGATGTTGAGCAAAAAGCTGTGTTAGAACTCGTAGATGGGAAACCCAATCGCTCACTCTCTGCGGACAGCTTATGAAAGCACAATAAGATAAATGTGCATCATGATGTAGTGCGGGTCTTCAGGATTTGGGCGGCATCGCGCAGTTCAGTGATGAAAGTCATGTGTGGATTCTCCAGATGAATAAGACAATAAAGTACAAGGGGAAATCTGCTAATATTCAGACTTCAAAGGTCCCGGACTCCCTCTTTTTAGTGCCTCGTTCGGAGTCTTTTTTGCAGGACATTTCTGCTGTGGGAGACTTTTGGGTGAGTTTTAAAACATCTTAAATGTCCACGCAAAAAAAATGCACCTGCTTTATAAGTCATAAACTGCTTTGCCCATAAGCGACAGCTGCTGGGACATAAATGCCGACACGAGATTTCTAGAATGAGCTTGATTGTCAATCCAAGTCGGAACAGCGGATCCGGAATAACTTATATCTGCCGCCCCATCAGAAATAAATAGTCTGCAGAACAGTAAGGTACAGTCACTGGCCTCTGGCTGTACATTCAATACTGATGATCTGTTTGTAGGATCAGTATGATAACTGCGGTTACAGGGCTATTTGTGAGGATATTCTGCTGCTTACGTCACACTGTGATTTACTGTGGACCCCGGCTGTAATTTACGACTGACGGAAAGTCGTTTCTTTTTTTTCTTCTTTTTTTTTTACATGACAAAACATCAGCGACCTCTGACCCACGCTTGCATGTGGTTGAGGTTAATCAAGGCAGCGTAACACAGCGAAGTCACCTGGCGGCGAAGGCTGTCACAAGTAATTTGTTGGGGGAAAACTTTCCGGCTGTGGAGAAATGAGAAAGGCCGCTGTGGCACGCACGCCCGCTTCATAGCTGCGGCGTAAACGTAAAACTTCAGGCAGCTCTCTGATCATGCGTTTCCACAGCCGAGCCTCTGCCAGTGTTGCCAATCAGGTCTGAGCTGGCAACTTCTGTTGCCCCCTCATCAAACCATTAGAGGACGTGCTCCCAGGCTGCCCAGCACTGCTGGTGAACCCGCGTGATCTCAGGTTCTCACACACACGCACCCAGTGACCCCGGGCCGTGCCGCAAGGTGTCTCACAGCCACCAGCTCCAAACTACGTCTTTCAAGGGCATCGTTTTTTGTTAGTTTTTTTGTCAACAGCACAAAACCAAGACATCTCCCATGTATACACAAAGTTTGTGTAAAAATTTTGTCAGTTAAGATTTCCAGTAAATATTTATTTTTTGGGGGAACCGAGACTTTACTCTGTTGTGCATCGCGTAGCGCACTTTGGAAAAGTGTGTGTTGTTTTTTTTTGCGAGTGCAGCAGTTTATTTCCCGAGCTAGCACACAGCTGGTTTCATATGCAGCCTGCCGGGAAGGATGCATACAAGCCCAGTGTCGAATGAAAAAAAGTTTTTTTTTTGTTTTTTTTACTGATGCGAGCTCCCACTCTGTCTTTTGTCAGACAAATTCCTTTTGTGCACGTGAAGTAGTACAGTCTGTGCTCACAATAAATAAAAATAACTTGACACTATTCAGATGCACTGCCATCAAATTACCTGAATTACTCATTTGTATTCTTTGATGGATTCGTTGAGTACTGAGCCTCATGGGAAATATAGCATTGATATAGTAATATCTGAGTTTTGATAGCACTAATAAACCATGATCACTGATTTTGATACCTCATTTTGGGGAAAGTACCCTAAATTGTTTTTATGCAAAAGAAGATCACCTATTTTTGAAATTAAATAAAGTGACATAATCGAAACAGTCTGATAAGTAAAGACTTTTCGCTAAAGTTTTGGTGCCATGGATGCAGTTTGGTTGATACCATGAAAAGTACTGAGGCTTCAGAGCCAGGCCCATATTGATTGTGTCTCAGTTATACAGGGGCCTTGAGGTTAGCTGTATGCAGGAGCATATTAAATTGCCACATGAAGCTGCTGCTTTATTTTATTCATCCTTGCATGTGGAGCATAACCCCGCCTGTTTGGAGACCCGGTACTGAACACAATGCAGATATTGTATTGTCTGACAGTATTGTATTGTATGACAGTGCATCAGACCAGATGCATTTCATCCCTGCAAAATCCAATATGCAATGTGTCTCTGGTTTCTGGGATGTCTGTTTCTGAGCTGTGCTGGAAATGGATTTGGGCTGAGGAGCGGTGTTTTGGTGGCAGACCGCTCACTGGGGGGCTCAGCACCCGCGGCAGTGTCTCTCTCTGTCCTTTCAGAACACATCCCGCTACGTCTGAGCGGAGCAAATGGGTTTTACCCTCTCCGCTTATTTCATCATACACATCCCTGGCCGGCACCCACAGGCCCCACAAGGCGAGAGCTGTCAGACTGTTTGAAATCACGAGGCCTCTCATTGATCAAAGCCGGTTGTTTATATCGCGTGTCATTGATGTTTTTCAGGCAGTGGGGGGGAATATTGTGACAATCTCCTGCTTGTTATCCACACGATCCTCCGTGACTGCGTTGCTGCCCAAGGTGAACAGCGATGGGCCCTCCTGCAGAGAGCGCCATATGTATGATGAACATAAGGAGGTCTTAGAGTAAACAACGCCTGACAGGATCGTCTCTGTGGAATAGACGAAAGAGGCAGATAGAAGAGACTGGGAAAAAAAAACATTTGCTGCATCAAAAGACTATTTCCGCTATTTCACCTGCAATTCTGCTCGTCGGGTCTGGGTTTTAACAATAATCTGGCAACCCCCCCCCCCCCCCCTCCCCTTTTCAGATAAATATATATTTTAAGCTTCAACCACAGAATGTTCCATTTTAACTGCAGTGGATGCTACACATAAAGCAAAACACTTAAAATGGTGCCTCAGAATAGACTGGGAAGACAGTGTGATATGCAGTTTTATCCCATGCATATATTTCCACCTGGCTACAAAGCAAAAAACAACACACACAGCATTGAGACATTTGTAGGATGTAGTATTTTAGCATTGATATCAGAATCAGAAACTGGCTCCCACTGCGGCTAACGTTAATATTCTGATCAGCACCAACACAAAGTGGACAGCTTTTAGCCCAGTTCACAGTGGAAAGCGACAGGGCAACTTCAAAGTGGAATTTAACTGGCTGTAAAGTGACGGGGCACCATCCGCGCCTCTTTATTGACTGGGACGACTGGGGTCAGCTCCGAGTGTTAAGAGGAAACAATATAAATCGCAAAGAGCGCGGCACCTGAGAGTGATTAACAACGTGTTTCTCAAACTGGGGGGGGGAAGCGATATCCAACACAGAGGGAGACGTAAACACTGGAGGGGGAGAGAAAAGCGGAGAAAAGAGACTGAGAGGGAATAAAAAGTTCACGTTATCTAGCTTAATGCAGGGAGCAGAGAAAAGGAAATGTCTGACAGCAGTGTTTATTTGATTAAAATGTGGATTAAGATTTAACACGGTGCTTTGAATAGCAAATAAGTTTTACTTCTTTTAATTCTTACTTTGTTTTTATCTCCATTTTTGGTCTCTACCAACAAAACATATATGCTAATGCTTGACATTGTACACCATCTGTTTGCTACCTGTCCCACACTGACGCTTTATACTGCACCAACAATCGCACAACACCTACACAGCCTTTGATTTGAATACAGCTGATGTGTCTCACAGATACGAGTCTATTACTTGTTCCAGCGTTTTTACCGACCGTGTGATTGGAGCCACTTGCTTTGAAATACAACACTGCTGACTGAGCAGAGCCATTAACTGTTTCAGCAGGCGATGTGAAATCCACTTGCTCCTATGCCACAAATCCATGACATCTCTGACTGATAAATCACTCCTTACACACTGTTTACCTCGCTCCCTTCCCCTCTGTGTCTCTCACCCTCTCTCGCACTCCCTCCCACCACCTTTCTTCCCAATGTGTCTCTCAGTCCTTGGAGCGAAACAGAGTTTCCTACATCTTGTGTTTTGATTGTGCGATCGAAAGAGTGTGCCTCTACATCTTTGTAGTGGACACACATAATATGAAAAACTGACTTAACAACACTTTTGATCACTTCCTCCTATATCAAAGAATACAAGGCCGGAAAATCGGAATATTCAAACAACATGAGCTGCAACAATGGGATCAAAGCCCTTTGTGAGGTTCATAAAAAATGATAAATGCTCAGTCCCAAATCAAATCGAATTAAATGATTTGTGTCTTGAGGCCTGTCTACCCACTTAACTTAAGCCTTGGAATTACATGGAGTTTGTTTAGTTTTACAATAAACCGGAATCAAGAAAATTATAGTATGTTTAAGTGAAATATACACTTCAGATTCTCCAACCACATTTAAAAGGCCACAGAGAACTCAGAGAAAAGTTGTTTTTTTTAGAAAGCATCAGTGAAACCATGTGACTTTGCAGAAGAAGATAGCAACATGAAAAACCTCCAACGGTCACTATTTTTGTAAGCACCATTTTTTTTAAAATTTTTATATATTTAGCGTTGTGGGGGAAAATGCAGTGCACTCCTCCTCCACGGCTGTTTCTGCGTCAGTGTTTTCACTTTACATGAAGCAGCGCAGGTCACGAGTCTCTCTGCCCTGCTGCTCTCACTCGGCCGTGCAAGCCGAGCCTCATGTAAATAGTCTTTTGAGTCAAATGGTGAAATGGACCTGAGTCGGTGTCACCTCCACTCATGTCACTGACTCGCAAACGTGTGCCCCGGTCGTCTGGGCTCCTTGGCTGGTTCCCATTACTCGAAACCAATCAGTGGAGACGGCCATTACAGGAAGCCGAAACGGTTGTGTTGGGGATAAAGCCGGTGAAGGGACAGTCGCAGCTGAACGCCGGTCCTGGCAGCAAAAGTGGATTCAATTTCGTCCCCGTCTCAAAAGAATAACATGGTTACAGCGAAAATCAGCTGCAGCCTTTTAGGACTCCAAATTACAATCAACACAGTCACTATACCCAACATCTCTGTTGCTGTTGAAAGAGTGAAAAGTGACAAAACGCATCATCCCACTGTAATTGGGCCTACAAGTCAACACCCACCCGACAATAAACTATCATGCTTTGTCTTGTTGCGGTCGTTAAATGTTCACTGTGTAAAACTAGACTCCGAATGTTGCAGAGGGTTGTGCCGTGACACCAGAGAGTTTGAAATGGGGGTTTCGAATGGATTCTCTCTGCTGCGGGTGTGCAGGCAGGGAAACAGGCTCTCCCCTGCAAACAGATGAGGGGCGAGTTAAAGGTCATTCCCCTCAGACACTGAGAGAAGACACCGACGTATCAAAGGAAGAGAGGTGTTGTCTCTGAGGGGTTCACCAGAAACATGGGAGAAGCTGCCTGTATCCAATAAGTAACTTTATCAGGCGCCTTATTATTACTATTATTTTTATTCTCAGTAAATTAGTACATACTGTCTTTTATTTACTTATCTTCAGTAGTGGAATATGAATTAAGTACAGCTTGGTGGTACTTAATTTTCATTTTGTACAACATTTTTAGAGTTGTTTATATTGTGTTTTCTCACATATTTACAGCCATAGCTTCAATTTATATTTGAAATTAATAGTAAATGTAAAACATAACAGGACTTTTGGCAGGCGTATTTTTAATTTGGACATCAGCTGATCACGTTCCTGTATTTTAACTTAGCTGCATGTTCTATGGAAAGATTTGACCTTTTCTCAAGTCTTTTCAAACTGTTGTTTTCTACCTTTTACTACTCCTCTGTTATTAATTAATTAATTAATTAATTAATTAATTTATTTGGCATGCACCTGTATTGGTCTTTGTCATTAGAGTCACTCTTGTGGGCACTTTCTCTGTTATCCTTCAGGTTTAATTAGTGTGATGTTGAAAGTTAGTCTTTATGAGCTGCAGATATATAGTATATAATATCAGAAATTGGTGGGTTAGTGGGTTAGGTGAAAACTATTTCCTGTCCCTATAATGAATTATTCGACATTTGTTTCTTATATTCAGCCAGAAATGTCTCATTTATAGCTCGTAGCTTCTGGCAGCTCTGAGTCCAGTCATCGCGTCCACCATGAGATCAAACCACAAATTATAATAACGAAGCAAATCTCTGACAATGGGAATGTGCCCAGCCACTGTGTGAAATACATGCTGGACACAGAAATGAGCCGGGAAGTCAAATCCTCCAATAAAAACATCAGGAATCATTTATCATTTTCTCTCCACATGACTTTACTGCTGCCTTCAACTCAGGCCAGTCACTTTCATAAATACAGTATAAGGGTTTTTTTTTTTTTTTGCTTTTTTACCATTATATCTCGACATGACTGACAGCTCTGACTTTTTGTTTAATGTGCACCGTGAGTAATATCTCGTAGAACGGCTGTGACGTCACCCTGAGAAATAAAGGCAAACGGAGAAGTTTGACATCTGAGTCGCATTAATACCACAGTTCCTCTTCATACATAGTACCGAGAAGTGGTTTTGTTTTTTTTTCTATATCACTTTATTATATATACTGGACAAAAAGATCAAAAGAGGATTTATATGTAATTTAAACCGAGTTATGCACCTGATGCAAAACATTGACGTTTTTTTTTAGTTAAGCATAAAATATATATTTTTAAATCCTTAATCAATGATTCAGCAGGAAAGACACGTGTTAATTTTTCGTTTGGGCCAAAAAACAAAAAACAAAAAAACAACAAAGCTGCGGTTTACTTGCAGCCTAACGAGTGCGGCTTGTTTACAGCAGAGAGGGATATAAAAGTGTATTTAATGGATTTGCCGGATCTTATGTCGAGGTTAATAAATAATAAAAACTTAACAGCCGTAATAAAAAAAAAAAGCTCGACGAGCTTCTGAAACGGCCTTTTCCACAGGCCACTATCCAGAAGCTGTCAGAACACCCTCACTGCAAATACAGAAAGACAAGCAGCTCCGCGCGCTGATAAAAAAACACACAAACAAATACGTCATTTATACAACAATAATCTGGCCTTCACTCAAATACGATTTTTAATTTTTATTTACATTTAATCTTACTATTATAGTGATTTTTCGCTATAATGTAACACTTAATCCCTGTGTTTCCATCATTTATTGTGGGTGTTCAGATCTAATGATGAGGCATGTTCCTCCATGATGTTCATGCATCAGCTGGTGTCATTTAGAAAAAAAATATATTATTGGTTTTTTTTTTTACTTACATGTGTGTTTGTCTTGTGTATATCACGTGTAAAACTCGACATATGAATATATTTAGAATATAAAAATATGGAGGACTGACTGCCGTTGTAGCAAATGTTAATTCTCGCGTGTGTGTTTTGGCATCATGTGTTTCAGGTTGAGATAAAAAAAAAGGCCTCCTCCTTAATGAGGGTCCGAATTTTCTTTACATCCGCATCATTGACCCATTACAGCAGCGTCCCGCGCAATTAAATCTAATTGCAGCCAATCAGGCAACGCGATGAAATGACAATATTATCAGTTTGGAGCTCCCTGTTTGCGCCATTTGAAAACCTGTTAATTCAATTGTCCCACTCAGCCTCACTATTACGGATTGTAGTGCAGATTATCGCATTAAATGCGCCCTAATTTAATTCTGATGGCCGGTTTGATGGTCGGGGTTGGGGGTTGGGGGGTTATGGCTCTCCTGGACCCTCGTTACGCACAGAACTGCTGGGCCGCGTCCTGAAGAGCTGGGACAAACTTTAATACTTACTTTTTACGCGCGAATCATGTTTTCCCAACACAATGGAACTGGACTAACAAAACAACAACAACAAAATAAATAAAATTTGAAAAAATTAAAAGTTTTGTTTGTTTTGTTTTTTGGCACCACGGATTTAAACCGGATCTGATTCTGCGCCATGATCTGGGGGCAGTCACTGCGGGTTTTGTGGGGACGTGTGGAGGAATGAGCGATGAGTGACAGCTCCCAAAGTTTTTCTGCCCGCGTGGACGATGCCCAGACGCAAAACTACAGCCCGGATAAACCACCCTCATCCATATAACCCTAACTATTACAATACAAGATGGACAAACCTGGATCATGGCGCCCCCTCTCTC
>JAFBJQ010000239.1:360810-389333 GCA_016785345.1 Trinectes maculatus
CTCTCTCTCTCTCTCTCTCTCTCTCTCTCTCTCTCTCTCTCTCTCTCCCTCTCTCTCTTGCGCAGACGCCCCTTCCTCTACCTCTGTATCACACACACACACACACACACACACACACACACACACACACAGAGAGCGCAGCTGGGTTTGGTTATAAGACAACAGAACTCCCCCGCGTGCAGGTCTGAGGAGAGTTACACAAACCGGGCTTTACGCACAGGATGCGACCCGCAGCTCCTGCATGGCTTCAGGAGGGAGGACCAGTGTGCAGATGACATGGACGAGTCGGGTCGTTTATTAGCTGAGAGAGGGTCTGCGAAATAGAGGCGGGGGCGAGAGGGGGCTTAACACATGACATTAATGCGATTTGGGTATGAATATGGCCTATGAGTGATGGCAGCGGGGCGGAGAGGGCACAATTTTACGCTTGATTGGTAATGGGTCATCAAGGGCAGCTCAGACTCCTGCAGCCTGCTGGGACTTTATGAATTAAACAACACACAGACAGACAATCAAATGGTCTGTAGGATATTTAATCATTATGTTATCACTGTAGGCTACTTCTGGTAAAACAGCCTTTACAACATATCCTTATATGATACATTTTCATTTAATTTCAGTTCATTTGAATACTTTTACATTTACATTTATGTCTTATTATATTATAAGATATATATATAACTCTTATATAACTCTTATATATCTGTATATGTCTTATAAGAGATATAATAATATCTCTTACTATATTATTACTATACTTATTATTAAGATATATATATATATGTTTCAAATTTTGCAAAGACTACATACAGTCTATATATGAGATGACATGATATTTTACTTTCTTTGCAGACAATGTATAATAATATCTCTTACTATATTATTACTATACTTATTATTAAGATATATATATATATGTTTCAAATTTTGCAAAGACTACATACAGTCTATATATGAGATGACATGATATTTTACTTTCTTTGCAGACAATGATATAGTTCAAATTAGACAAATTAGAAGTCCAGTTTAATGTATACAGCTCACGTTGCTGCAATTATTTATATGGATGCCAGTACTTTTCCTTAAATTCAGATTTTATAATAAAAACACTAAAATATTATTTTTCTCATCTGCCTTTGCTTCAAGCTTTTGTTTGACCCAATGGGAAATAAAAACAACCCAGAGTTTTTGTCCATATGTGAGTGAGACATTTTGTGTTTGTTTGTCTTCTGTGCACTGACGGGCCTTGACTGTTGGAAAAAATAATTAAAGGTAGGATGACGTGCGCACAATCACAGAGATTAGACGGAGTGACTCACAGCTAGAGGCTATAGGCTGTGTGCTCACACTGCAACAAACATACAAACACAGGGACATGGCCCATATGGTGGCCACGTGCACATATATGTGCACATGTGTGAGAGGGAAACAGAAAGAAGCTGTGAGGAAAAGAAGAGTCTGCTTCATTTTACGGGACTGAATTTCAGGTTGAGCCCATCAGGCTGAAAGGCATCCATACTTCCACTGCACATCTGATGTCATGTTCATGCTCTGAGATCTGGCGGACACTCAGCCGTAAACTGTCTCGAGGGGGAAAAGATAAAACGCCTTAACAGTTTATGTTTCATCTTGTGCAGTCAAACAAATATCTAATTACCCTGAAGTCGTACTCAGTATGTCAGCAGGATGATTAATGGCAGCGAACCAGACTTAATGATTGTAGAGCTGAGTTTGTAACCTGCTCTAACAGCACACCTCAGACTGTGCTATTCTTAGCAGTCACCTCACATGGTCGTTAATGATCTTATAACGTCATTACGTTATTGCTGTTGCTATAGATTTACCAATTGAATGTGATTGTTTCTCTTATGTCTACCATGCAAATCAACAATGCTTCATGTTTGCAGCATTTATAATGTTGTATGTGTGGCATTAACCCAATTCAGTTCAACACCAGATCACAACATATGTGATCCGAAGGCCCCTACGGTTAAGGCTTTGAATGATTAAGAAACCCATGAGTTCCTGTACACCTGCAGGACTCGGAGTTGCTGTGTGTGCTGTGATTGTTGTCTGATCTGTTTGTGTCTAGCTCCAGGAAGTCTGCGACGGCTGTAAACAAATATGAAATATAGCGTGTTTTATGTTTCCGTTGGCATGTTTAAGGGACGTTGGTTCAAGCTTTGGCCACAAGCATAATTTGATCTCCCTTTATTTCACAGGGAAAAGTGTCTCCAGTTTGACTAAGTGTAATTGCTTCATTATGAGAACACAGTGCCGTTTATTTACAGCACGGGAGAGTCGGAGTGAGAATGTGAGAGACTATTGAAAAGTTATTTACTTGTCAGTTTTCTGGCACAAAGAGAGAAAGCTTCCCTTCCACCTGCAGTGAATAAGGGTGCATTAAAACACACACGAATACGCTCGCACAAAGTGCATCCATGCATGCTTACACACAAAGCTAAAACAAAAAACCAGCCCCGTCATCACGGTTTTGTTTTCCCTCTGTCCTTGTGAAATACAATATTTACCCAAATCCGTTTAGAGGATGTCACCACTGGCGACAGAAGTTAAAATACGTAAATTCGCTGACTGTTGTGATTAGGAGTCAAATAAAGTCATATTTATTTGGTTGTAGGTTTTTATTATCCTGTGAAGAGACAACTGGTCTTGATCAGCTGGTTTATAAGTATCACATGATGACAGTCCCATGACAATGAAATATTTATTTCATGAAAACTATTGTAAGTTTTATTGAATTAGATTATGTAGACAAACATGCTCACTAGCGA
This sequence comes from Trinectes maculatus, assembly GCA_016785345.1. Classification (NCBI taxonomy): domain Eukaryota; kingdom Metazoa; phylum Chordata; class Actinopteri; order Pleuronectiformes; family Achiridae; genus Trinectes; species Trinectes maculatus. The sequence goes on from JAFBJQ010000239.1 coordinate 363,603, forward strand.
AAATGGAGAGACTGCTTGGCATTTTTGTATTCAACATTTTTACCACTAGTGAATTTCAAACAATTAACAATGCATCGATCAATTCAGATAATAACGTTAACATTTAAGAGGAGAAAACTATGAGGAAACTCTTCACTTTGACCCAAACAACTATCAATCTTCCTTGATATTAATGACCTTTTTTAGAGCCCCAGATATATTGAATTGATACGTTTTGAGGAAGTTTAATTAGAAACTGATACAAAACACAACATTCTACTCAGAAAGCAAAAATGTCAGCGGACAGTGGTCAGCTTCTTCTCAAATATTCCTCATTGCCGGATACTTCTAAACTGAGAATCTATTGACGCGCAGGCGTGACCGATTTTTTAGGAAGCCCTGTGTAATTATGTTTTATTTTCCGAATTTTCCGCTCCCTCACACACATACATAAAGACATTGTCCCAATGGTACAACGACGAACACTGTTGTCACAGTCTGTGACCCTGTAATGGCTCTGTAGTGTGTGCTGTTTTCAGATGCCTCCTTCCACTAACCAGACGGGCAGGATATTTATGAATGCGGGGGTTAAAAGAAAAACACAAGGGCATGGAAGAGGCAAGAGTCCACATCCTCACAGCACTGGCAACATTAAACTTTAGCCTCTCCGGTCGGACTTTAGCCTGTGGCAAAGGAGCCTGATTGAGGCCTTTGATGGGCATTAATATACCGTGGAGAGACAGCTTTGTTTGCGAATGGAAATGAACATAAAACGGAAAGCGGGACAGGAAGGAGCGAGGCCCACAAGCCGATCTTATTTAATTTTCACATAAAAGAGAGATTCCATCTCCACTGGGCCTGTTTGTGCATCTCGGAATACTTTTCTTCACATGCTGGGATTCATACGCTGCACGTTTGTGTGTGTGTGCGTTAAGATTTGTCGAGCAAAGGCGACACAGACTGGGCCGTTTTGGACACATCAGAATGGGCAATTAGATTTCAGTGGCACTGGCCAAATCATCCCAGAGGAATGTTTTGGACCACTACCTGGCCCCGCCCACAGGGAAAAAAAACACATCTGTAATTAGTTTTGACCACATTGTGTCTCTTTGCAGTGTAAAGAATGAGCCGAGCTCTGTTTGAGTGTTTCATCTCCGTGACATGTAAATATCTGCAGTGTATCTGAGTGAATCAAAGTTCCCCCGGTGTCAGGTCCCATTACAGGGTTTTCAGTGGGGGAGAACAGTCCTGGACTAGTAGTCATGCTGGACTCTTTGATGATTACTTGACTCAACACAGTACATTATATTTTTAGTTGTGGCAATATCTGGACGTTGGACGTTTTTTTTTTCTTTCGTTTAGCATCTGTTACATCTTTGTCACGTGAAGCAAGTGTTGACTGGAAGAAAAAAAGAGAAGTACTGTTTTTTTTTTCTTTTTTTGTCATTTATACTTAACATTATTTAGTCTTTTTTTTCACTGACACTCACAACTTTGATTAATCACTTTATTTCCACCTGAGTGACTGATACACTCTAGCATTCAAAGCATAGGCTTCACTCTGCTTCCCTTATATATATATATATATATATAAATCAAATATATATATGTATATATATATATATATATAAATCAAATATATATATGTATATATATATATATAAATCAAATATATATATGTATAAATGTAGAACTGCGCACTCACTTACTCAATCATTATCTTTATAAGCAGCAGCAAGTTTTCGCTGCTGAGCGTGGTGCCGTACCTGCAGGTATGTTACACATTTCTGACCCATCAGCATGGTCGGGGTCTTGTGGGTGAGGATGAGCCTGTGAGTTCAGAGCTCTGCAGCAGATGCGTATGCGCTGCTGAAATTGCTTTCACATGAGTGAGGGACTGCACTGCATCAACAGTTTTTCTGAGCAAATTAGATGAAAGAAGAGCCGAAAGCAAAAATGGTTGCATTTATTGTACATCTTTTTCAAAAAAAACAACAACAACAAACAAAAGAGGCAGTCATAAAAATACCCCCCCCCCCCCAAAAAAAAATAGTTTAGAACAGTATCACCACTTTTATCACAACATACATCCTTAATGCTAGTGGTTGTAGAACAATTCTTTTTTTGACACTGTTTAGGTCATTTGAGAATTATCAAACTTCTAATCCTCCGATTGGCGAGACAACTTCCTCCACTTCCTGTGTCCCCGTGTCAGTGCAGCAAAGTGAGGAATCAGTTCAGGGCTATTGTTTTCCATCTGCCTTCTTTAAAAAGCCCCTCGTTTCTTTTCACGCCCGGAGATAAAGCCCAGCCCATACGGACCCTCAACATACACAAGATACAGGGAAGAACGTTTATTAGGATCTGGAAAAATGTGTCCCATATGTGACTCTCTCCAGAATCTGGTGTTGATCTTGGGATTCCTCCTTTACCGATATGATCAGTTGAGGGAATTATCCTGCTTCATCAAATTCAGAGCACACCCAGCTGACACGCACAGCACACAACACAGGGTGGTGTGTGTGTGTGTGTGTGTGTGTGTGTGTGTGTGTTCATGAGTAGAGACATTAAACTGCACATCTTTCAGTCAGTGCCGTTGCCGTGTCCCTGTTGTGTGTGGATGTGAGCAGTTAGTAGGAGGAAAACCTTTTACCCTTCTCTTCCCTCTAAGCTCATAACCTCAGCTGGTGATGGAAACATGGCCGACTGGGGTGAAGTGTTTGGCTGCTTACGAGCTGTTAACCGCTCAGCTTTAACTATGTCTGCATTGTACTGACTGATTGATAACCTCACCTTCACCTGAGCTGATGTTTATGCTTTCTCTGAATACTTTCAGTATACAGTGCTTTTGCCATTAATCAAATCCTTGATGATTTAGCTGCTATTTCATTGGCAAATGTTTGGTAACCTCTCTCATCAAGTGTGCGCGCCCACCTATAATTTAGATCCCAAATGCCACTGTACTGGCTCTGCTGGGCAGTTACTGTTTCCAGAGGCCTTCAATTGGCTCGGGAAGCCACAGCCACAAGTATGTCCACAGAGCTCCACACTTCAACATGGAGATTGTGGAGATTATATATATGTATATGTATATGTATGTATATGTATATGTATATGTATATGTATATGTATATGTATATGTGTATATATATGTATATGTATATGTATATGTATATGTATATGTATATGTATATGTATATGTATATGTATATGTGTATATATATGTATATGTATATGTATATGTTTCAACTGGAGTCGCTGGTATAGTAAGCAGCAGCAGACACATGTGATACTAATGTGAACCAGTATGAAGAGACTTCAGAAATGGCGCACTGGCACCTCAGCCAGCTCTAACCACTTCTGAGAGATAATGCTGTGCAAATAGGTTGCAGGCCGCAATCTAGAGGGCACTGTATTCTGAATAAATTACACAAATGTCCAGCAATTTGTTATCTCCCTCCCTACCACCCTGTTTTTGTAAAATGTCCAGATGCTGAAGTGTTGGTTGATGCTGTCTGGTTTTTGGTTCCGCGGGCGTTTTCTTTGTTTTGTTTTTTTGTTTGTTTGTTTCCAATACGTCACAATCACAGCCTTCCATGCTTTTCATTCTTTTAAATGTATAAGTTATAAAATATAGTTGGGCTTTTTAGACAGACAAGTTTCGTAACTGTGTTGCTCGTGCACAGTTTCAGTCGGGGGTCTGGTAAACCACTGAAGGGTGGCTGTTGCCAAAAGAAATTTAATTGTTCGAATTATTCTTCACAAATGACATTGACTTGAGGTCAACTGTTCTCAATTTAGACAAAATATATTTTTTTATACATTTTCAAGAATGCTAACCATAGACATCCTGCCTTAAGCCTTAAGCCAGTGCCAGAGTTAGTAACTGAAGTTTTAGTACTCAACGCAAAAATAAAAGTTGATATAAAGCCATAATGTTTTGGGACTGCTTTTATGTGTGTGTTTTTTTTTACAGATCTGATATCTGCACTCCTTTTTACATGTAGGCTATGTGTGTGTGTGTGTGTGTGTGTGTATGTGTGTTTTGTGGGTCCAGCTTCACTCACCTGGCTCTCACCTCATCTCCACACCTGTTGCTAATCATGTGATTATTGCACAGTCCAGGAACTTTGACTCTGCTTCAGTCTAAATACATATGAACACTGACTGTCGACTTATTTCCTGTGCTTTTTGTCATTACATTGCCTTATTCTAATTAATACGTTTTCTCCTGTGCCAGCTCATCAACCAGCCATCACCTCCTGTGTCTCCCACCTTTAACCCCACGTTCTTACTCCTGTGCTGCAACTCTCTGCCCTTTCCTCATTACACTCCTACCATGTCAGGTAATATTTAATATTTTGGTTCACAGCATATGTATTTATCTGTGTGGAGTAGGTATTCTGAATGACTGAACTGAAAATGCGTTTAGAATCATAAAGTTATAGATTTGCTTCAGTAACCCTTGTTTACTATCGTAAAAGCACTTCCTAAATGGAGAAGGTGAAATCGGATGTGTTTCCTGCGCAGATGTTTTCTGCCATGTAATTGACTGGAGCTGATGTGCATGTTGAGCTCTGGTGCAGGCTGAGGTGTGGGCAGACAGCGGAGTAACACAGACAGGTGGTGGTGGTGGTGGTGGTAAGAAGCTCTTCAAACAGGAGTTTAGCAAAGGAAAACAACCAAAACTCTCTCTCCTCTGAAGTAAAAGCCACATTCTCTGGAACATTGTCCCCGGGATAAAAGTTGACTGTGATCTCTCAGCGCGACCTTTGACCTGGACACTATTTTTACTAGAGGATGCAGGATCCTGTGCGTCTCGAGCGTTTAATCTCACAGACTCGGGCAGATCAGGACAGGGGGATGCTGTGGGAGGGCTGGAGCAGGGCCTCCTGTGTTTATTTTGGTGGGCAGATAGGAGTCTCGCAGCAAGGTGCTTGCTGTCATCACCGCGACCTACGAACTCGGGCCGCCGGACATCACCAAGACTCCAGAGAGGAGGGCCACAGCAGCATGTGGGATGGGGTCAAAGGGCAGGGCTGCCACTGAACATGTGCACAGATGTCATGGAATAGACTTACTGAATCTCTCTTTGACTGAGTGCATCTTTTTCTAATCGGTTTGAGCAGCCACCGAATAAAAAAAAAACGAGCCTGATAAAAACAAATGCTGAAGACGAAGTAGCTGACAATATTAATGAAATAACCTGGAAGACATGAGTTTTTGTTCTGAACTGTGTTATTATTTTTGTTTAGATGAAAAAAATTTGTTTCGATGGAAAAATGCTCCAATCTTCAAATACATTAGCCTCATGTTGAAGTCAAGGTGAAGGTGCTTTTAAATTATAGTGTAAAAGGAGTGTATCTCAGATCTGATCTGTAACAAGAATAAAAAACATTAAATAAATATTATTATTTCATAAAAATTTGGGGCAAAGATCAAATTTGTAAACTCTACATTATAATGGTTGTGCCATTAATCTTGAGCTCTGTGCATCTGCTTGACTATTACGAGAGCCTGTGACAAGGACTGGTGGTTATTCATTGTTAAGCAACTGGGACACTCCATAGCGAAATAACTGATGACCAGCATAAAGACCCCAGTGACCTTTTTATAGCAAAGGTCAGCACCACACGAAAACAGAGGGCTTACTCACTAGCCTAATATCCTGGAATGTCCTGGAAGCTGTGAGGAAAAAAATGTCCTTTCAAACAGGATCTTAATCAGAGTCATGTTCCTTATTTAATTTAAGGAGACATTTGCACAGACGCAGATGCCCATCCCTTCAAATGCTCATTTATTCACTTAAGCAAGTATAATGAAGCATGCAAGAATGAATGGTTGCTATTTAAGATATGACAAGAAAGAACTTAAGAAAATTCTTGCGACATGTTCAATGCAACAGAAAGAATCTAAAAACAAATGAGTTATTATGTTACATAAGAAAATATGCAGTACAGCAACAGACATGGCAGTCTAATAATCTAATACTAGTTGTGTGTGTATGTGTGTGTGTGCGGGGGGAGGTACCAACTCATCTGCACACCTGTGATGTCATTACGTCTCAATTATAGCATAATAACAATTAAATCTTTGGTGAAACTATTTCAAGGTATGTGTGACTTTACTAATTAGCAAATGGGGTTTCACTTTACGAGTTTTCTGGTTCAGGACAATAATTAAAAGACTCAAATGTCTTCCAGGTATTTGTCATCCTATATCCCATAGGAAACACAAAAAGCAAAAAATTAAAAATCTTTCTAATGAACTTTGAGTTTATATTTCAAGAATCTCAGCAAAGTTCCTGCTGCAGCAGTCAAAGAGCTGTAGAACTGCTACAGGTTGGAGGTTGTTGAGAGCATGAGACACTTCCTTGGAGGTATCTGTGTCTGTTGTGGGAGCTGCCATGCCGGCAACAAAGCCCTGTTCATCCTGCTTCAGGGTGACCAAGTGATTCCAATTAAAGGTGCATGTGTTGTTTACTGAGGCTCGGGTCGTTCAAGTCAAACATGAAGGAGTGTGATCATACAAAAAGAGAAGCAGAACCATGGTTCACTTTACCCAGAGACTATTCAGACGAAGCCTGAGATCTGCTCTCTTCATGTTTTTGACCAGGTTCATTTTTTTAATGCCTGTCTGGTGATCAATACGCAACCTTCATATGCAACACAATTACAGCTCATAGTAAATAACACTGAGTGATGTACAGAAAATAAAACTGACCAGCGACACTGAACGTAAACATTGTCAGCAAATTGGTCAAATCATACTGGAGGCAAGTGGGAAAAACCAAGACCAATCAATTTCGTTCGTTCGTTCGTCTTCCTCCGCTTATCCGGGTCCGGGTCGCGGGGGCAGCAGCTTCAGCAGAGACCCCCAGACACTCCTCACCCCCGCCACCTCTGCCAGCTCCTCTGGGGGGACCCCTAGGCGCTCCCAAGCCAGCTGGAAGATGTAATCACGCCAGCGTGTCCTAGGCCTACCCCGGGGCCTCCTCCCAGTGGGACATGCCCAGTACATCTCCCGAGGGAGACGTCCAGGAGGCATCCTGACCAGATGCCCGAACCACCTCAACTGGCTCCTCTCGATGCGGAGGAGCAGTGGCTCTACTCTGAGTCCCTCCCGGATGTCCGAGCTTCTCACCCTCCCATCCCGACTGTAAACAGTGTGGGCTGGGCGCTGCTTCCCCCTCCTGAGCCGCCGGATGGTTTGCCAGAACCTCTTCGGGGCCGTCTGATAGTCTTGACCAATCAATTTGTTTTAGTATAATATTGCATCCGCTGACTGAAAGCAAGAGGTGACCGGGCTGCGAGGGCAGAGGAAGGAAAAGATAAGTGAAAGAATCTGAAGTGCCTCAGGACAAAAAAGAGTAGGCAGCGCTGAATAAAAACACACAGTTGTGTCACTTTTGCTGCACTTTTGTGGACTTGTTTGTTTGACTTGTTTCTCATAGTTGATTCTGAAGTTTATGATACAATAATTCACCATAGGAACAAATCCCAACAGTGTTTAATGTTTTTTTTTAAAAAAAGGCCCCTTATATCATTCACTCTAGCTAAATTAAAAATAGTTTGTCGTTCTTCCATTGTTTGACAGTTTAATGTACAGGATCTTGAGTAAAAAAAAATATAGTTTTTACTTTTATTTTAGCCTGAAGATTTTGATAAAATATCCGCACATCATTTATATTTTTATTTTGATAACTGGTCATCAAATAAATTGAGTTGCGGATGTTTACGTAGATTAATACTGTTATGTGACGTGTTCTTGTTTGAGTGTGTCAGCGTATTTAGTCTTGCAACAATGGAATGGAGGGACTGTCAAGGTTTCTGAATCCAGGAAGTGATTCTTATGTGTCAATAACAATAACAATAACAATAACAATAACACTAATGAGCGCATGTTACAACAACACACAGAAATATTACAGAATTTCTGTTACAAAACAGTTTGACAAAAGTTCCACCTAATATCCATAATAAAATATTTTGAGACTCGGACAGATCTGCTGGATGAAAAATGGGCTGCTCATGTGAGCATAAAGATCATAAAAGGCCGATATCATAAACTAATTAAGCACAATGAATAGAGGCATGTGCAATTTGGCTGGACTTTACTCTTTCTGGCGAAGCAAAGGGCACTCTGTTGGCCAAGCGTCACCATCAGCTTGTGACTTACTGTCAGAGTTAAGGACTGTGACCGTGTAGAGAGGGGGGGCGCCCTTAACAAGTGTCCTTTTCATTTCATGCCTTACATCCATACACTGCTCCTTCTCCACTGCTGATTCAATTGCAGCTAATCACTCAATTGAAATCACATGTGTGAGCAACTTAATAACCTGTTTGATGGACTGTGGACAAAAATAACTTTTTTTTCTGTCTTTAGACGGCTGAGCGAGAAGCAGTGAAACTTATAGAGGAGCTGTCTGTGTATTTTTGTCATTGTACTTTTACAATAATCCTGCACAATACCTACAGAACAGTCACACATGACATTATCTTGAAACGCCTTATCATTATATATATAACTATATATATATAAATGTACAGTATATATAATTATATATATATAACTTTTACTTACAGAGGAAGATGTGAAAGGAGGAAATAAGCTTTGGCATGTTGACTCAGAAGTAAATTTCCCAGGAGCCATAGTTGGGCAGCTATTATACTTTAATTGCTCACCATGCCCGTTGGAAGAACTGTGAGAACACTGGTGGGGTCTTTTTTTTTTGTGCTACTGAGGAAAGAAACCCAGGACTTAACTATCACCTGTCGCCGAAAGGTTATCATGATTTCACGATATGTAAGAGGGAAAACAAAAAATAAAACAGCAAGATCCACAAGAAAATAACAGATGGCAACAAGACTTAAAATTTCCAAACGTTGGCCCAATTTTACCGTCATCTCAGACAAAGAAAAAAAAAAGAAGAGTATCTGAGCTTTGTTTCTCGATTGTTTGCGTAATACACTTTGATGGCTGGATACTCATCCCAATCCCTGGCTCTTTTGTATCTGCAGATTACAAAAGGCCTGTTTCCAGCGCCGTGCAGGCTACCAAGAAGAGACTATCAAAGGGAAGGAATGGGCTTTCAAGTCAGGACCCTTCGATTGTGTTACAGATTGATTCCAGGTGAGGCAGCTTTGGGAAGTTCAGCCGGAGGAAAATTGCCCCTCCATGCAGTGCTGGAGAGAGGCAGGGAGGCTTCACGGTTGGCATGGTGCTCCGGAATTCCAATACTACTCACGTTTGGTGGGATTTCTGAGGGATGAATGCTGGGCCTCAAAAATCTTGTTGTGGTTGATTGCAGTTACATTAAAAGCTAAGCCCGGACCAAAAAAAAGGAGGTATACAGAGTGTCTGGCTATTTCAAAAGCATACTTAATAGCTGAAAAGCTTCACAGTCTGCAGACAATAATTACTAATATAATGTTCAAAACATCCCTTTGAGTCGCTCTTAAGATAAGTCCAGGATTTGGTTTTCAAAACAGACATTTTCCAGTTCCACTCCGGTGTTAACGTGATTTTGAAAATGAGCGGTTCCTGTTCTTCTTTTTCACACATGCTATTATGGCAGGAAACTATCTCAAGGACTCTTGGCAGGGATGTACCATACACGTTTGAGCAAACCAAAGTGCAACATAGCACAGCATATCCACACGACCTTTGTTCTGTATTTGCTCTGATTTATTGTCGTTCTCTGACCACAGATGCCAGAGGAAACTCGCTTTTGATTATGTGGAGATGAATCAATACACATATGACTGGCTGTCTGTTCCACTTAACTTATCATTCTTTGGGGGAGCAGCATTCTTCTGTGTGGATTTCTGACTTATTCAGAGAAATTTTTGGAGGAATTTGAAGAACCATCATCGGCTTTATCTTCTTTTGAAATACTAGTACTCGCCCCACCCAGCGTGAAAGCTGGAGCCAAGTGTGGAGTTAAACTCTTCTTAGAGGAGCCATAAAAAGAGCGCAAAGCGTTTCACATGCGTGCAGTGAGTGTCTCTGTGTGTTCGCTGTGAGCACGTCACGATCGGATCTGAACCGGGGCACATGTGGGAGGACAATTAGGCGGAGGGCGAGTGCCAGTTATGCATCACTCACCTGTCTGGCCAGAGAAAGTCAGACAGGGAAACGGCTGCTCATGTTTTCAAACTGGGCAGAAATGTCTGTGCCATTTTGCTTTTTTGACTTTTGAAGCTGTGCAGCGAAAACAGTCTATTTAAGTCTCTGGGCTCTGACGTCTTGTCTCTGTTGCAATTTAGCATATTCAGTGTTTTTACTCTTTAGGCATTTAATATTGAGCGTGTCTGAAATCATAGTTGTTATATGAATCTCTTTAGCTATTTATTTGTTGGTTTGTTTGTGTTACTCTGCCTTCAGGTAGCTATAGTGAAGGTGCACAGCTAATATGTGCCTGGTGTGAGACGTGCGCACAACAAACGGTCCAAACTCTGGGAAGTCCCCAAAATGTACCCAAAATGTACCCAAACCAAACACTGTATCTGGCCGCCCCCTGGTTATTTATGTTTTACTTTCCAGTGGTGGAAATGTACATTTGTAAGAGGTCTGTAAAATCACTCAAGGAGTGAAAAATAAAGGAGGATTGTTGTGAAAAGTTTTTATTCTACTGTGAGAGCAAAAATATTTCTACCTTTAATGATCACTGAGCCCAGCACAGAGGAACCAAAGAGGGACAGACTACCATCACCCCTCCTTCCATCAAGCACCAAGGCCACACAGAGCAAATAAGCTGTTATTCTACTGTTGTTTGGAAAGATTGCGACGAGATTGGTCTGGTAATGAAAAGAAAATAGAAGTGATGTTCCCATGACGGATATGGAAAACTAAATTGAGAGAAGTTGCTCTGTCAGCTTGGAGTTCACACCTCTGGTCCCACAGCAACCGACCCCCCCAACCTAACCCCCACACCCCATTCCCCCCACCCCGTCACATTCATCCTCCGTCCCCTATCCTCACTGACTCACCGTTTCCGAAGAACCTGATCTGGCCTACAGGCCCATGCGCTCATGTCCTGTCGAGGATTTGTTGATTTCTCTAATCACTGCTCCAGCTCCGCTCGTCTTTGTTTTGTTTCGCAGAGAGAGCAGCAAACACAAGTGTTTGAGATGGTCCTGTGGAACAAAGAGAAGAGAACTGCTGGAGGACACTGAGCTCTTGATTGCATCTGTAGGGTCACTATAATTACTGTGTCCTGCGTGCATTTTGTCCTGAAGTGCACTGTAACGGCGTTATGTCAAGGCTAATTATATATGAGATTTTATGAGAAAGGCGAAGGGCAAATATACTACAGACCTCCTGTCATGTATTAAAAATGAATCGTACCTTGTATTATTTCGGTCTCAGTGTGTGACTGAACGTTTTAAAGCTGTTTGGAAATCTGGGAGATGAGATGCAGCGATAGATGATGAGTGGAAAGAGATTGGTGCTGAGAATGAAAACCATGAGGGGCAGGGGTTGCTGTATTTACACTGAGCACGGTCTTCTCTCTGACAGGAGGAAACAAGCCCTGCTGGCTATCGGCATGGCATGGACTTATTTCACTGACAGGAGCCTCTGCGTTCTCTGAAGTCCTCTCTGTTCCTCCTAAAACCAGAACCACAGCTTTGTTCCTAACCCGAGGAACATGTAGACATGTACCCCCTGACCTCCTGAAATGTTCACTGATACAAACTGAAAGGGCGATGATGGAAGCGTCGTTTTGTATTTTTCAACCAAAATACTTTTCTTTTTTTTTGGATTGAGTGAAGAAATGTAGCAGAGAAAAAAAAAACAGCATTTCTGAATGAGCAAAAAATAAAAATCAGTGCATCACTACAGTCTCCAGTTTCTAGTGCAGGGTGGATTTTCTGAGTCAAAATAAGAAACGCAAAGATGCTGTGTTAGACCAAGATAGATACTGTAAGTGCACGTGGAGCCTGCAGCAGCACTGTTAGCCTGTTTATCCTGTTAGAATAAAGTAACATATCTAATGTTCAAACAATTAGCAAGTCAGGAAGTTGCAAGTTTTTTCCAACAGCCCATCACAGTTGTTTCACAGTGAGTTCCCAAATATTGAATGTCTGAGGGTTTAGTGGGATTACATCATCGTCAATAAATGTCACAGTTAAAAAAAATCCTACCCTATACACATGTCTCCTCATCAGACATAGGATCATTTTGGAAAACAAAATTTGACATTTTTACACACTACAAATTCCAGAAGTAAATTCCAAGTCTTTAGCCGACTTGTTGATATGTGTTGAAGTGTGTTTGTGTCAGAGCAATAGCGCTGCGCTTTAAAAGCTCTGCTCTGTTTTATTTTTTTTACCAAACTTAATAAACCATCATCAGTTAGTGGCTGACAGTGGGAAAGTTGCCAAGCTCAATTTTCAATGGACTGTTTTACTCTACCTGGTGTAATGTAAGGCTGCCCCACAATGAATGCACAGTCACACCACCACTGATACCACAGTTTCAACTACATCATGAACGGTTGTGCCTAAGATGTCAGTCAGCCACCGTCTCACCCCCTTTGTTTCTCTATCACCACTATGTCTCCTTGTGTTGCTTGAGTCAATGCTTGAGACAAAAGGTTGAAAAACATATTGCATGCAGGACATAATTTAATGATCCATAGTGTTTAAAATGTTCATATTGCTGATATTTACATTTATAATTGCAACAAACTGAAAAGTTGCTGTAAATGAGCAAGAATGCCACCGTAATTCAAAATGCACAGTTCATCCATATCAAATCTGCATTAAATACCATGTAGTTAATTAGTGTGTTTGTTCTTGGAGATGTCGTTGTATGTTACAGTTACATATATTTGTTATAATAAGTGTGTTCTACTCAGCTCCTGTTGCCTGGGACCCAGAGCACCAGTGAATACAGTCATTGAATATGGGAGTTCTGCTGTTAGAAATGGTTCAGGAAGAGTAGTGATGACAAAAAGCAAATAAGGGCAAAGCAAAACTATGAGCTCAGAATGGAGACTTGCTGTTGGGCTGCAGATGAATAAACCCAGTCCTGGTCACCAGTTTATTCACTGTGCCTCTGGTACTCTTCTTAATTTGGGTGTTAGCCTTTGCATGGCAGTGTGTGTTTGTCTGTGATGGAGTCTAAAAGGTACTGCTTACTCTGCAGACGTCCACATAGTGTGACAGATGCCTGGTGCACAATGTCAAAAGTCTGCATTTTCTTTAAAGCTCTTCAGGCCCAATCTAGAGTCTGACCCCAGATCATCTGCAGAACACCTGCCACATCAGCCCTTCATCACTGTCACAACGCCCACTCACTCACTCACTCCCTCCCTCACTCACTGACTGACTGTAGAGCTGGCCAGTGAGTTATGAGGCTGGACAGATATGTACACAGCCCTCCAACAGTAATGGGACAGCAAGAGATGGGTGGGGATGACAAAAACACAGCTTCGTGTTATTCCCACCATTTGAAATAGCAATCAAAGTTGATCTAATTTAGCCAGTCTGTATAATTGAGGTCTTTGGGGAAATGCTGACAGGGTCCAGACCCGCTCTCTCCTTCTGTGCAAACGTCTCACTAGAAGCACAGGGAATTCTGGGATAGAGGGAAGTCATGACGCAGACTTATGTTCAGGATGCAAACCAGACATCAGCCGCCTGTGTGTCCCTATATTGCATGAATACTTATGGGAAACAATCATGCATAACATCAGAGCTCTGTCCACGCTCATTTAAAACAGTCGCACTTTTGTCATTGTCCAGGTCCACACTTGTTTGTTTAAGGGCTGAATGGACATATGATGATTGTGTATTACATTTCTCATTTGGGTACTGCGTTTCCAAACCAGTCACATGGGCTTTTTCTGCATACGTCCTCCCAGTCTGCCTGTCCGTTCATATTTCACATTTACACATTAGATTTAAATGGGGGCTATTAACGTACAGTTTATTAAAGCTTTTCTTCTTTTTTTTGTCTTTCTTTAACTTAACTACTTTTGCAACGCAAACAAGGAGGTTAGAGATTTTGTGGCCATTCACAGATGGCGGCTGATAACATCTTCATGGTCAGGCTGCATCCAAGTATGACTCTACTTTTCTTGCTTGGATGAAACGTTATCGTCTCCAAATCTCTTTTGTTTTGGTTTTTCAGAGGGGATAGTTTTCACCTGAGGTAACAGTGGAAGGCCTAAACTCTTTCATAGCTTTGAAATACGCAAATGGACAGTGGAGGTCATTTGGCCCTTGGTGTAGGTTCCGATTTTCTTCCAGAATGACTCCAATCCAAAAGCAGAGAAAACATGACACAGTCCATCTGTTTTACAGCAACATGGAGGGATTCTTAACAAAAACCACAGAACGTATCGAAGCGGCGCACAGACATATATTTCAGCTCAAATTATGTCATGTCATCTTTGATGTTTGAACAGTTCCGCAAAATTAACAATACCATGCTGGTGATTAAATATCCTTCTCAAATGTTGTGACATTCAGTGACAAAAATACTTATACTTTAGAAAATAAAAGAAATTGGAAAAAATGTTAATAAACAGGTATAAATGTAAAATGTATGACCAGATTAGCTGGACATGGAGAGTGGCCTTAACAATGTGCATGACTGACATTATTTCAAATGTGGTTTGCGACATAGTGGAAGAACTATGAACCTCGGTTGGTGTTTATCCCTGATCTGGCTTCCCATGATGCTGTCATGTCTCGGCTCTGTAGGACAGAGGTACCAGGTCTGCTCTGGTTTCACGCTGTCAGATAAGATCAGTTTGTGTGTTGGATTCCTGTCACTGAGCAGACCAGGTTAGTGATGACCCGGCACTATGGTTTGGAGTTCAAGATCTAGTGCTTGTCACGCAACACAGAACAAGAAGTCAAAGGTCAAAGTTTGCCTTTCCTCCATCTTCTCATTACTTCATTCCTCACGCTGAGAGCAGGCCATCTAACAACAATAAAACAACAAGATGAACTATTCTTGGTGCATCGATAAAGTTTCAGTATGATAACACTGGAAAACAAAAGTATTTTGTGGGTGGTAAAATATTCTGCTTTAAGTATTTATTTGTGTTAAAGCAATATTCTGAGATTTTTATTTAATCGGTTAAACCACTGCTTAAACAAAAGCTGCCAATTTATTAATGTCAAATTCCTGCTACCTTAATTATAATAAACACTTTTAAATGAAACATGAAATATGCTAACTGCTCTTGAACTGTATAGCAGATGTTCTGAGTTGAAGCTCTGTCTTATCACTTTTTAACCATCTGCCTCATAAATCATGTCATATCTTTAATTTTATGACTACTGTGTGGCTTTCTGATCCAAGATTAAGACCTAATGATGAAAGAAGACCTATGTAAAGTAAAAGCAGAAACAATTTTGAAAGGAAATGAAGACTCTGTAGCCTAAGATGCCTATTCGATTCTTTGTATACTCTGCTTTACTGCATCACTGGTATGCTCTTGTGTCTTTGGTTTTCAATTGCGACTGGAGATACCAATCATCACATTTTGTCCCAAAGAACTGAACCGTAAACAAATCTGCCCTTGAACCACAAAATCAAACCTCAATCCCATGAATCGCAAATTGCATGACGGTGAATAAAATTCGGCCGTAATAATGATAATGATCGTAGTTAAGTGGAGATGCTTGTAATCTATCTGTAACACATGTGGGTCATGAATTATTAATGTTGCCCAGCTAATTGAAGAGAGGTTGTGAGTGGAAAAGGCCCCATCACTACACAAAGAAAGTCTGGAAACAAGATCCCGATTTCACCTCTGTGTTTCTGGTGAACTATTGTGAAATACTAAAAGTACATTTTAGCGTGATGGCACTGTTAAGGTGAATAAGAATGTAAAGACAGGGTCATGGAGGAACATATGCAGTGATGCTTCATATGAAAGGGAAAGCAGGAATACATTCAAGGGAAGTCTTTGCAGATGGATTCCTGGACTGCACTACAAGTGGTCTGAGGCCGAAGTGTTTGTGGGGCTCTTGTGGTTTTTCAGCCAATAAATCCTCTGCACATATTCAGTCCAGTCAGATGTGCCGCAGGAGAGGAACTCTGAAGGATACAAACCCATTACTCAGCAGCCCACATCAGAGAGAGCAACTAGAGATCCATGGATCCCCAACCCACCACTTAGAGGCATACCTGGCCTCGATCGTAAAACAGACAGAGGGATCATAAAGGAGGTGTGAAAACTTACTGTGAGAGTTCATTGAGAAGGTCGAAACGCTGAAAGTTTAATAATGCTGATCTCATATGCAATTATTTTTACCATGTGATGCAAAGTGTGACAATACTAGACTTTCACTTCTTGATCTACTAAAAAATAAGTATGAGTGTACTTCTGATTCCTTTGGCAAAAATGAACCGTTGCTAGTTATAAAGATAAAGCTGTGACAAAATCGTATCAACTCAGTCCCTCAGTCAGTTAAGAAATGTCTAAATGTAAAATTGTGTTGTGTTGTTCATGATTTTCAGTATTGTGTCTAGAAGTGTGTGTTGATTAGTACTTGAGATCAAGTGCTAATCAAAGATCAACACTAGCACTGACAGCACTGATGTGTACTGGGTTGTGTTTTGATATATTTATGTGATGCAATCTGGTGGTCTACCTATAGATCTGATCTGACCTGCTGTCCACATCACCACGTGGTTGATGGAATCTTCATTTCCATTGAAACACACAATCAATACACTTATAAAATACACTGAAACACTTTCAGAAATGCCATCACAGTGAACACATGTCAGAGGTCTGGCTGACACTAGCAGAAACAGGACTTGGCTTGGACATGCATTTGAGATACCCCACATGAGAAGGAACAGCTACGCCACCTATTGTTCTCACTTTGCTATTACTAGGTGTAGTATTTTTTTTCGATCTTACCATCCATTATATGCCCAATGAATCCTTCCAGAATTTATTGCCTGTGATTTAGCTCTCCCCAGTAGCAGTCTTTATTTATAGTCCTGATCAAAGAAACTTAATGGGACTGGTAGTAGAGAATCTTCTTTTCCTCTAATTCTGGGCAAAATTTAACCAAAAGCTAATTAATAAATGTTTATACTTATATTCATACACGCACACACACACATTTTAATTTGTATATTTTTTTCTTATTTTGTTTCACTTGAAATATACATTTTTCGTCAGGCAGTCTTGAGGGCAGCCAGGAGGGGGCCTTGTAGCCATTTCGGTTAGCCCAACAGTAGCTAGCAAGTCGTTGGCCGGTGTGAGCCCCAGCATCCTTCTAGAAAAATACCGCTGGAGCTTGAAAAAAAGATACGGACTCCACTCATACAGCTCACGTTAAATCCGACAAAGAGGATCTCTTTGAAGACAAAGAGTATAAAGGTAAGTATTTGTCGCAATCAGCGACATATTTCTGTTTTGAAAATCGTATTTAATCACATTTGCTCGCACAAAACGAGTTGTCTCCGCGACCCGAGGCACTCTTTGTTTTTAACGATTGAAAACGCTGTTGAAACACTCGACTTTTACTTAAACCCAGACTAACAGCAAACCTTTGTGTATATATTGATTTTGTTTTAACTGCCCAACGCTGGAGTCGGGGCATTAACCGCATAACGTTATCCAGCATGCTAGCTTTTTGGCTAACAATAGGTCGGGCAGATGAGGATCGGTGTTCCTCGCTGACTAACTGACTAACTATTTTGATGTAGCCACCTAACATTAACACGTACCTCGCAAATAAACACTGCTGACGACGCCAGAAGATTGTTTTATACTATACAGGTGTCTTGGTGTGATTTACTGTTAGCGGTATATTGCTAGTACCTTTGTATGAGGATAGCCGGTGTCTTTATAGGAGCTAAGCTTTTTAACCTACAATAGAAGGCCTGCATTTCAACTTCTGATAACTAACTTTCTAATCTAGAACGGTATCCTCACATGTCATTTATTACCATTGGTTATTTAACTATAACACCGAGTGATGCACAGTGAGTAACCATAATCAGGTGTAGTCGGTTTCTGCGCAGTAAAAGACGGTCTTGTTTGCTCGCTGTTTGTTTGTGCTCGGGTTTAGTCGAGTTTCAGTCTCCTAACGTTAACCCCAGACGACAGTAAGATATTAAAGTCATGTCATCCTGTCATCATTGTTTATACGAGTGAACAGTGCCATCCTATAGAACCTATAAATTATCAGTTGGCTTGTATTTGAGCAGTATACTACTTACTTATTAAGTAATGATCTTTATTTCTGTACATATGTCATTCACAAACATCAAAGTTAATTTCCCTTCTTTGCTTGGTCAGAATAAAGCAGACACACTTTCTCCTCACAGATGCCTTCAGCAATGGTTGGCAACAGTGCTGTCCAGTCTGCCGTCCCGGAGCTGGGAAATGGAAGTCAATCTGAGACCATGAAGCAGGTTCTTGGTGTGATTGACAAGAAGGTTCGCAACATGGAAAAGAAAAAGGTATCAGTAATTCTTTGAAAATGAGGAAGTTGTTAGCATGTTAGTGGGTGGTATTGGATTTTTAAAAATTTAAACGAAAAAAAAAATATAATCCTATATCTTTATCATCTTTTTATCCCACTTGTGTTTGTAAAATAATCCTACTACATGACAGCATCAGTAATTAATGCCCCTTTACCCAAGCATGTGATCCTTTTTCTGTTTTGTTATATTTCTGTTATATATATTTGTTATATAACTGAATTCTTATTTGAATTTTCACAATTTTCTTATAGTCCAAACTGGATGACTACCAGGCAAAGAAAGATAAGGGTGAAAGACTGAATCAGGACCAGCTGGTAAGAAAAGAGAAGCTGCAGCTTGTACACTAT
This sequence comes from Trinectes maculatus, assembly GCA_016785345.1. NCBI lineage: Eukaryota > Metazoa > Chordata > Actinopteri > Pleuronectiformes > Achiridae > Trinectes > Trinectes maculatus. The sequence goes on from JAFBJQ010000239.1 coordinate 382,403, forward strand.
TCTGTTACGTTGTTGTCTGCTATACTATGGCCTCAATCAAAAAATAAACATTTATAAAATAATAGATGTCAAATTTTACATGGTTTTGCTTTAACTTTGTGTATCAGAAACCCAATAGTGTTATCATACACTCTGGATAATCTTCTGGAATCTTGCCACAATTAGAGAAAATTATTTTTATATTAATATTCATATCTATATGTTCTAATTTTTTCCTTGAAGGACGCCTTGACGAAGTACCAGGAGATCATCAACAATCTTGAGTTTGCTCGAGAATTGCAGAAGAGTTTCCTGGCACTGGGCCAAGACGTAAGACCTAAGTTACTACAAATTTCAAGTTTGTGCTTGTTTTGAAATCATCGATTTTTGGTTTAACAATATGTATTGGCGCTTAAGTAACTTACTTCAGAGGCAATCACAGCACTAGCAAACTTCTTCTCAATCTTGGCATGATGTCGTGTCACTACAACCTGTTCATCTCAGGATGTTGTGAATCTCTTAATTAATTATTTGTTTTTGGTAAAGACAATTGTTTATTCCGCAATGGCGACCACATTGTTCAAACTAAAAAATACCAAAACATGCCTATCTTTCTGTGTTTAGGTTCAAAAAGCAGTGAAAAAGTCTGCAAGACGGGAACAGCTGCAGCGAGAGGAGTTGGAACAGCGGCGGTTGAAAACAGTTTTGGAGCTTCAGTTTCTACTGGACCAGTTGGGAGATGACAGTGTTAGGCAGGACCTGAAACGGCCTGATGCCACAGGTTCCCCTTTGCTCACTGATGCTGACCTCACATGCCTTGATGAGTTCTACAAACTGGTGGGACCTGATAGGAACCATGACATCAGGTATGAGGGTGCCTTTGATTTTCAGTGTGTCAGAAATACAATATGTAATGTTATTTAAGTGCATAAGTAATGTGCAGTAGTTACATTATAATTATGACCAATTAATGCATTGTATAAATTATGATTAATATGTGATGAGATGCTGATGAGAAACAGATAGCTAATAAAATACTATCTGTCTTTGTACCCGTGTTTTCTAGGATGACTGACCAATATGAAGAAGCCTCAGTACACTTGTGGGAACTGCTTGAGGGCAGAGACAAGGCTGTGGCAGGGACCACATGTAAGTATTTTGACAGCTTTTGATCCCCTACCACACAAAGAAAAGTAATACATACATCTGCACTTGATAGTATCTAGTATACAAATTTAACCCCCTACCATAGTTTCAGGTCACGTGCATTTTATAGCAAGTTTTCTTTATTTTTCTTTAGTTTTGTTTGGTTTAGTGTTTTGTGACCCTGTTTTCATTTCATTTGACCAGAGACCTGTAAGCCTCTTGCACTTTAAGTTGTCATTTGTAGGCTGTTGGTGGGTCTGAATACATTCTGTTTGAATATTTTCTGACAGAACTATATGTACAATTTTAAGCCCAGCTTTTATTTTCTGACTTGTCTCACCATCTTTGTTCCAGATAAGTCACTGAAGGACATTCTGGACAAAGTGCTGCGAAGCGGTTACTTCGACAGAGCTCAAACTCATCAGAATGGGACGTGTGAGCAGGAGGTGGAACAAGTGGAGCAGGCTGTGGTAGCTGAGTCAGCTAAAGCTGTGGAGCAACCATTAGAACCTGGTAACTAAAACTCCAGTAGCAAATATGCGCAAGTTATTTATCTGGCCCAGTAAGTAAACTGTCTTCACATTGTTTCTTTTCTCCAGAAGGAACAGCCTGTGAAAAATACACACAGCAAGTGGAAACCACAGAGGTAAGATTTCACACATCAGCCTTTTTTTTTTGCTCTAATTGCTGTATTTTATTTTCACTGTGTTGTCTTGTGTTGTAGTTTGTAAACAGACAGTTCATTCCAGAAACTATGTACAGTAGTACAGACAAAGACCAAGTGGAGGCGTGGACAGTGGAGGCTCAGGTATGCTACTGTATTATTTCACAGCAGCCTATTACTAAGCTATTTCTCGACACTCATGGCATTATACATTATCTTAATATGCCTGTCACATGTACCTCTTTATCGCATAGATGGTGAATTCCCTTCAGCATCAGCCCACTGCCCAGCTCACTCCAGAACCAACTGTTACTGTGAACCATGGCACTCCCACTCCCACCCCTGACCCAGTGGTCAGGAAGCAGGTAGTGCAAGACCTTATGGCCCAGATGCAAGGAACATATAACTTCATGCAGGTGAGAATACCCTGTGTACATTGTAGTGCCCCGCTCAGTGCTGTTATTCTACCTCGAGTCACTTTTCAGATTATTTATTTGATTCTCGCATGGAAGCAAATGTAAAAACTGAGAATGTAAAATGAATTCCAATCAAATAAAGAAATAAAAATAGATTTATATATTGATGTACCATAAGCCAGCTCCTTTTCTTAGGAGCTCACTTTAAAACCTCGAAGGGCAAATACATGCTGCTTATGTAATACAATGGCCCCAAATCTTTCAGTAGTGTCCTACTTCCTTTCATTGAGCTGCTTCTGAATGTGTTCCCTGCTCCAAGAATATATTTACTCTTGTTTGGTTGTTCTAGGACTCCATGTTGGAGTTCGATGGCCAGGCTCTGGACCCAGCCATTGTGTCTGCCCAGCCTATGAAGCCTCTGACTTCTGACCTGCAGCAGATGGGATGTCCGTCAAGTCAGTGCCAGTTAATTTACCTTCATTAAATATATTCTACTCATATGTTTCTATGTGGTTATACCGTTGGTTCTTTATGTATTTGGACGATGACAACTTATGTAATTTTGCCTGGTTAAAATCTAGACTTTCATCTTTATAGCAAAGGGAAGATTCTGCTTTCACCTCAGTTTAACCCATATGAGAAGACAGTTCAATTACTGAAAATTAAACTGAAGCTAGAAACACCCAATAAAGTAACATCAGCTGGAGGAGGTGGCTTTAGTGAAGGTCTCTCATGAGAAGAAATTGAGCGTTTGGTTGTCCATGTCCATGGGTTTCTGACATTGGACACTCAGTCAAAATAATCCATTTTATTTAGTATTTTGTAATTGTGTCTAATTTCTTTTGTTAAAAATGAAAATGCCTATAATTGGAATGATGATGTGTTAAATTGCGGTCATAAACTGTTAAAATATTTTACAAATACTTTTAATTAACTTAAATAAATTAAAGATGGGATTCTACCCTTCAGTCACATCTTGTTAGCTCAATTCATAAATTCATATTGGTTATGCTGGTGTAAAGTGGCAAAATAATATAAATTATAAGCAACCCTACCATATTATGCTACAAACATGTGTAGTTGTCTCTAAAGTCCTTCTCTATTTTTACCTAACAGCTCATTCAGAGTCCAGACTTCCTCAAACAAGTGTTGTGTCAGGACCACAGGAATCCTCACAAGTAAGTGTTGTTAAAGCCCAGAGGGAAGTTGTGAAGTTGACAAGAGTTGTTGCTTTTCTTGAAATAGTAGTGCATCCATTTATTAAGAAATCCATAGTTTCAGTTTTACATGTTCTTGTATTGTGTAGCCCATATTTTAAAAGTACTGCTGAATAAATGTGCTGCTCTCTGACATGCCATGATTATATCTACAGTGTGTTACAGGGAGTTAATATGATAATAAGGTAGAAAGTCAAAAATCCCATCCCTTAAACTGACCCCAACAATCCTTGTTTCCATCCACTAAAATTCCCTCCTCATTGCCAACCCAGGCCCCGATGTCTCTTTCGCCTGACCAGTCCCCTGCCCCGTGTTCCCTGTCCTCTGCCTTTCCGCCCATCTCCAAACCCACCCACACCGGAGGCATCAATGTCAACGCAGCACCCTTCCAGTCAGTGCAAGCGGTATGCTTTCTACCTGGATCCAGTCAATACTGAGTACAACAGTAGCAATGGTTGGACTTAAGTACATTTTGTTAAATACCTTATACAGTAGGTTTTTGTATGCACTACAAATCTTTGTTCAGAGACTTTCCTTTTTTGATTTTGTTGTTTTTTTGTGTTTCATACATACTGAAATACTTTCTTTTCTCTTTAGGTTTTTAATATGAATGCACCTGTACCTCCGGCCACTGAAGGCCAAACGGATCCTCTGAAGCAGCCCAGCCAGTTTCCAGGTGGCTATGGGCAGGGGTTCAGCAGCCAGACGGAGAGTACCGTGGACCAGCCTGACATCCCACAGGACACATTACAGTCAGGTGAGGCTAGTGCTGAAGCTGGCTGCATGTACTGTATTTAGACCATGTAGTGAAGGGCTGTTGATACTGTTGGCACCTCTTCTACAGGCAGCAGAGTGCATAAAAATTCATTTTACATGTACTAGGGGTTAAGTTGTTATGTAGTATGTTTACCCTTATTATTGACCACTGCATTATAGACATGTCGCATGTTGTGTATCTTGTATGCTGCTGTCTAGTTGTCAGTGGGTTCCAGCCCCAAGATCAGGTCATGCCTCCAGCAGGAGCCCATGAAGAGTTGTCTGCAGGTGCAGGGTTTGGACAGTCAGGCCAGTCCTTTTATAATAGCAGGGCTGTGCCCAGGACTGGACCCAGGAATGCACGTGGGATGATGAATGGATACAGGGGATCTTCCAACGGATTCAGAGGTACAAGCATTAAACAGAATCTACAAAGACACAATATTCATGTGGTCAGCTTTCATTGTAATGACACACACTGACCTGTTCATCAGGGGGATATGAAGGCTATCGCCCTCCTTTCTCGAGTGCTCCCAGCGGCGGTTATGGTCAGACCCAGTTCAACACATCTCGAGACTATTCTAATAGCACCTACCAACGGGCAAGTTTACTTTTGCTAGTTACATTATGAACAGCGTAGTTCATAATATGTTGATTGTCTTTGCGTTTTTAAAATTGTAAGGCGGCTGGTTAGTGTTAATAGTTTGTTTCTTCTAGGAGGGATATCAGTCTGGCTACAAACGAGGTGCTGCCCAAGGACCACGAGGTTTGTCCCGAGGTAGTACTCAAGCAATGAGATCCTGAAGGATTCTAAGTACCGTCAAGTTGCGCCACGTTAAACATTCAGGATTTTTGAATGTGTTTGCCCCAGCTCACTTTTCTAACAATGTTTTATTTCTCATTGGTAATCGTATTTTTTTAAACCCTGGCCTACTACTATCAGAGTCAGTCTGCTTTGGTCTGTCAAGATCTTCAAAATGTTTTAACACAAAATGCTGAACTTCACCACATGTAGGATTATCAGCATGGCTGTGTGTTGTAAAACAAATAGATATTCCTGTAAACTTGAAAGATTTCATTAATTTATTTTTTGTACAAAATAAATGCAAAAAAAATACCCTGCCACTGTCAGCCTAATTCCACAAGAATTATTTTCTTTAGCCCTCTGCTGTTAGCCACTCTTTCCTGTTGATCCATCGGTTTCAGAAAGGCATTTCTTTTTTTTAATCCCTGTCACTTCCTGGATATCACCTCTTTGTACGCTGATGTTAATCATTGAGACAGTTTCAATAAAGTTGTGTTCTATTACTTTCTGCTCTGCTGATTCTTTGTCACTTTGCAGGCTGGATTCGTTATGAGCTCATCAAACCCGTAGCAATTGTAGGATCATTAGTAAGTCTTGTTCTTGAACCATCTAAACTGTATTTAAAGTTGCATTTAAAATCACTGCATGTATTTAATTAAGACAAAAATGACGAGGTATTTTTAGTTTTTATTTCGTACAAAACATTTAGTCTTGTCTTTATTCGTCAACAATAAAGCACATCAATATAGTCTTGGTCAGTGTTTTCAGAACAGTGGTACAGTCTCGTCGTAGTCATGGGGGAAAAGGGGGGTGGGGTCGTTGACGAACATATTTTGTCTTGTCTGACGAAATTAACACTCATTTCAGAGGCTCCACAGTTCTCCATATAGTAAAGCAGCTTACAAACTTTCTTTCAAGCATCTGCAGCACTTGCGGTTGTAAGTAAATACAGGTGTTATTTTTGTTTTGAGAACAACGCATCGTGAGAGAAAATTTGAAACTTGAGAATAATCAGAAAGTCTGACTATACCCAAAAAAAACATTTCCAGAAATGTAGACAGCAAACTGACAATTAGGAAAATAGCAGAATTATTCGTAACTGAAGCACAAGAACAGTGAGAGACCAGGATTCATATAATATTTGGTGAGTGGCGATCCAATTAAATGTTTTCATATAAAAATCTGACTAAAGCCTTGTGACATAACTATTTACGTCAAATGGTTTCTGTTGATCAAAATGCTTAATACTGGTTAAAATGTAATATTTTTACAATTTTGTCTAAGGCTTATCATTATAGTACAATAAGACAAAAGCCACATATGTAAACTAATCGTTCTAAATTGCTGGTGGATATTGTTTCTTGCCAGAAATTATACCATTATAATTGCTTCTAATGTCTTCCCATCAGCAACTGCACTGAACATAAGTCTTTTGTGTCAAACCATAACATTGTGGAACTAGTAACATTTAAGTACTTTCTGTACTCCAAGAAAATTTAACAAAGTTATATTACTTATAATTGTATCACCAAACATTCTTAGTCATTTCTAAAGTCCTTGGTTGGTCATTTTAATCATGTAATTCTTTAAAGTAATCCAAAGATCACAGTTATTATCAGACTGGTAGCTTTCAACAGGTATTCAGTTTGTGCTGCTTTCCTTCATCTCGACTGTGCTCCAGACTAAGTCACGCTGGAGAAACAGAGTGAAGGTGCAGCATAAGTCCGAGTTCTGACAAAGTTGTTATGGCAGGTTATGCTGGTCTTGTGCAACTTCATGGTGGCCTGGTGGCAGATCCTGTTGTTTTGGGGGAAGACCCTGCTGGAACTGGTCTTGATTTTGCTGTTGATGGTGCTCCTGTGGTGTATCTTGTGGAGCGTGCGGTGCAGGCTGATGCTCTTGTGGTTGAGAATCTTGTTCAGGATGCACTGGATGTACCTCTGGAATA
>JAFBJQ010000240.1:0-57500 GCA_016785345.1 Trinectes maculatus
CTATTTTCTCTTCACACAATTCTGCATGCAAGATGTTTCCCATGAAATCAAGCTTCACGAGGGCCCAGAGATAAACACCCCCCCCAGCCCCCCCGAAAAATTAGCAACGCGATTACACGTCCAGGTTAAGACAACTTAAACAATGAAACACTGCACAATGAACGCAATATCAACAATACACAATACTCTACTTTCACGTCCATGCATTATTCTATAACATTACTACACCAGCGAGAGCCAACATCCAAGTCTTCACGACCACAGAGTCACCTGCCACGACCACGATCACCACCAAACAAAGAGGAGGAAACACTTTGTGAGCTAACATACCAAACACCCATTGTGTGCACGTTACAACTACGTAATGCAAAAAAAAAAAAAGGGGTCAGAGGGGTTTATGCCTGAGGTGATGGCATTTCCTTTTCAACACAACACTGTGAGTGAGTGACGGTGGACCAGGAGGTACAGTGGGTCTTCCGGTAAGATCCCCGACTTCTCCAGTACACAAGTTGGAATGTCCTCCAGCAAGAAGACTTCTCTGGGACCAGAACGTGAATGTTGTGTGACAGAAGGAACACTATCTATATTGTATATCTGCTGTATAAATGTGTACGTTAAGAAGTCAATTAAAAACCTGTACTGTAAAGCGCTTTGAGTGATTGACCTAAATATCAGTTCACTTACTGTTTTCACACTCTTCCCTGACTCTGGTGACAGAGACGCTCCACACACTGAATTCTCATCTCAGCCTGTGGTTTCCTGCAGCGCTTCACAATGGGCTCTTCCCCTCATTGTTACAGCCGGGCGCACTCGATATTACAGCCACTATTTTGGCAGGGGAAGTTCTTGCCATATTTTTTATATTTTTTTGCCCTTATCACAGGCAGACATCTTCCCCTCGCACCGGACACACGCTTTCCTCCGCTATAAAACAAACACAGGTCAGTCACGTGTCCGCCTTCCATTTGGTGACCCCATCACACGTCGCTCGTGAACATTAAAACCTCAGTGGGCTGTTATTCTTTCCAAAGTAGAACCGCATGGCCTGACACGTTGTATAATGCCAACTGCACTTTCATCATTTGCATTGTTTTCATATCCTATTATAAATGAAAAACTTTTTTTTTTTGACTATGAGGAACATAATGCCAAAAAGGCCTTTGCAGAGGCACCATTCATCACAATCATCCACTCAGCTGGAAAGCAGGTAATTTCTAAAACAGACGTTACTGCTTGGCCTCCACTAGCGTAAGAATCTGCAGCCAAAAATGTTCCTTCCACGGCCTCAGACAAAACTCCCACAACACGCGCATCCGGTGTCGGCATCGTTTCTCATCCCGTCGTGCTCCAAACACATGTTGAAATTTATCCTCAAACATGCGAATGAAAGCCTCACAGAAGGAGCCTATATGAAACATCCTGTTAACATGACTGTCTGAAGAGCTTTCCTTCCTCCACCAGCGGACGCAGATAGAGAGAACCCGTGCGCAAGGTTTATGTGTGGGTGCAGAGAGGGCAGTGTACCTGCGCCCCCAGCACGGTGTTCTGTTTTTGCAATCATTAGCCACAAGTTTCAATTTTCCACCAGGGGATGACATATATGTACAGGGGGTCCTCGAGTTACGACGGTCGCGAGTTACGTTGTTTTCGTGGTTACGACACATCTCCCGTGAACTTCCTTGTTTCGGCTTAAGCGGTTTGCCCCGCAAACCGTACAGACTTCGCACGGGAACTAGTTGATGAGCGCTCTCTCTGTCTCTCAGCGCGCCTGCCGGCTCTCCAACACCTCCAAACAACTCTTATTATTACTTATGTGAAATGGCCGGCCGGCCATAATAAACTCTTATTTTAGCGTGGTGTTATAGCGACATCTGGTGGCACAATGTATGCACAATGGCACAATGAATGTATGGTCCGACTTACGGCGAAATTCGGTTTCGACACATTCTCAGGAACGGATCTCCGACGTAACTCGAGGACCCCATGTATATATACACACACACACACACACACACACACACATATATACATATAAATAAGAGCAGGGTATACAGAAAGTTGGATCGTCTGATATCATGAGAATTGTCTTGGCCTGATGTGTAATGTGGCACATGAGTCAAAGTTGGTTTGACCAACAAAGTCGACCCACAGAATATGATGGAAGTGGTTTCAACCACTGAGACGGTTGTGCTGAGTTATGCATCTATTCTATTCTATTCTATTCTATTCTATTCTATTCTAGGGGAGTGAAAGTTAACTCACCGACAGAAAATCCGTTCACTGTTTCCAATCGCACTTCCCAAATATTTGGAGGCTCCAGTGTCTCAGATTTCTCACCTCCGCACACCTGGAAAATCGCTATGTCACGTAGGTGTGAATCTTATGGGTTTGGAAGGAGGTGGTTTCAGATGCTGTGGCTCCTTAACGCATTCTCCAAGGCTTTGCTATATATATATATATATATATATATTCTTTAAAGTTACAAGTGCTTTTCGCAGAAGAAATATACGATATTGTTGCACTATTGACCTTTAGGGTTCAACTGTATTAACACTCAGGAGAGGAGACAGGAGAGCGACAATGTGTGTCGCCATCCCAGACTCCCACTTGTTTTTCAAAAGCAGTGAAACGTGAAAATTCAGAAAATAACCAAATGAAACCTCCCATGCAAAGTATCTTGTTGATGATATTTTCAATAAGTGGGGGAATTCCAAATGCAGCGCGTCACATGGAGTGAGTTGGTGGGAACGATTTGTGCAGCACAGAGGAGGAGGGGATCGGTTCAAAGAACAGCGTCAGTCCCGTGGGTGAGTCGTGGGCTTGATATTGAACAAAAACAGAAACAGCTGAAATACACACAGTTGAACTTTGGCAATTTTCTGTGTGAGAGTGGAAAGATCACAAAGTGGTGTGTGATTGGTTCCTGCTTCCTGAACCCTTGGCTCATAACTGAAACTTATAAGGCTGAAAAAAAACTTCTGTAATATGTACTAATAATAATATTAGCTCCAGATAGACAGTGTTAATCACATCCAGAAACTCAAGCTATTTTATTTATACTTGTTTTTCTTACAATTGCTGTGAGCTGATTCTTTACATGAGGGCTAACCTGATTGCACCAGGCACATGGACGGTGCCAAACTAAATTTAGCCCTCTGCTTCCTTGTCTCCTCACCTTGGAGCGAAGCTGCACAATACACAGAGGAACCGAGCTGTGTCACACGCTTTTAATTGAGGCCCGCTGGAATCTGATAAAGGCAAGAGACAACGGGGCCTTTTCATCCCACCGAGAAAAGAACTTTTCATGCGAGAGCCTTGTGTATGATATTAAACGTGTGACAGAGGCGCTGAACATCTGACATCCTTCACAAGCTTCAGCAAACAAAAAGAAGAAAAATTAAAAAAAAAACCATGCCAACTCACAAAAATGCAGAAACACATGGCGCACATGGGCTCAGCATCGTGTGCGTTTTTGTCTTCTTTCATCAAGTTCCCAATCATATGCTTGAACACAGTCTGGTCCCAGATAAGATAAAGGAAGTTTAAGTTTGGCCCTGCCAAACATTATAATCGTTAAATGTATCTTTGGTTTAAGTGTTTCTAGGTTTCACGAGTAGCACAAGGAAAAAATAACTTTACATGAATACAATGGTATTTTCCAAAAGGGGGACCAGTATAGTGGAATGTCAGCAAACACATGGAGCCGCTCCACGGATCATGAATGTGTATTTTGTCCAATAACAGGATATGGACCATGGGTCCATTCTCAAATGGACTTTTCCATATTAACTGCCTGATGTAACAAAATGTGATAACACATGTACATATTCTCTCATTTGATGTTAGGGAAACTAATATTACATATTATGCCTCTTTTCTATTTGCATGTATGATGTAACTATCACTATTAACCCATTCATCCATTCAATAGCTGTACCACATAAGCATTGTGGGGGAGCTGCAGCCAATCCCGGCTGACACATAACGATACACAAAAAAGATAAAGAGCATATTTTTAAAGTTACTTTATATTATATACGGACAAGACTGACAAATGTGTATAGGAAAATCTCAACAACATATCATCACTCCTGCCAAGGTCATGACCCCAGGCCTTGCACCCTGTCAGGTCAATGGGGTCAAGCAAAGAACAACATGTAGCACTACGTGATATCCAATTTCTGTTTATTGCCGCTGCCACGGAGGTGATGTTTTGACCTGTGTCAGATGGTCTGTTCACTTAACTGCAGGATCACACAGAAGGTAGGGAGGAGGTAGGGAGGAGGGAGGGTGGGGTTGGGGGGGCAAATCTGGTGGAAAATTGTGGATCCATAATCTGTTTTATCACTTTTATCTCACACGTTTTGGGGCAGATAGTGTTGAAATCTACGTGTTAGTACTACTCGGTTCAGATCCGAAAAATATTTGGGTGAAGAAAATCTTAGGCCTCAGCAGAATCTCTCTCTCTCTTTTTTTTTTTTTGGTATTTTGGTTAACTGCAAAAACAAAACACTGGGAATGTTGCTATTCCAGGCTGAAACGTTGCAACATGAGTGATCTCTCAACAGACAGTTCCCAGTATCGCTGCTATTTACCACCACGCCAAGCCAAGCCCCCCCGCCCTTCCTCCCTTCCCTCCCTCCCCCCACTGAGGGAGCTCCCCAGACCAGACACTCCCACAGTCAGCACCCTGAGCTGTGCGCGCGTGCCACACACCAAACCCAGAAACATTCTCCAACGTTAATCATCCACAGGCTGCAGGTTATTTTATGAAGCCTGCCACCAACACAAAACAAACAAACAACAACAACAACAACAACACGTGGGTGAGCAAACTTACCGCGTGCGCTCCTGACGCGAGGACGGCAACGCAGATGCCCAGCAGCAGCAGCAGCCTGCAGGCAGTGAAGAAGACAGGTGTGCATTAATGAAGGGGATCAGATAATGGTGTGGTCGCTCCAGCTGTGCACTGAGCCGCTGTCTACCTCAGGTGTCTCACTCTCCCCGGCATGGTCCCTCTCACGCGGACCGCGAGCCTTAGTCCCACGCTGCTCTCTCACTGGTGGAGGCAGCTCCTACAGCATGGCTGTCCGACCTGAGGACAGCCAGGACGCACAGTGTCACCCACAGCCCGCTTCATCATGACACGACCCGCACCGATCATTACATTACACCCCCACCCCCCCCCCCCACCCCCCAATCAATATACAAGTATCACAGTTCCAGTTTGTTTTTGAATACTTCACCAGCTGTTTGCACGAACACCCGCGACAATAAACCCATCTCTCTCCAATGTATTATATTCACGCTTAATCAAACGTGTTACTTACACTCACTTCCCGAGCGCGCGTGCGGATGATGGGACGGAGGAAGCGCCGGTCGCTGCGGAAAAGACGCACGGGTTCCCGGAGCGCAAAACTTCCAGGTGAGCGGTAACTGTGGCACCGAACCTCCCCCGGACACAGTGACAGAACCGGACAAAGTGTGCAGAGTAGTCCCTCTCCTAAGCGAGAAAAGTCAAAGTGTTTGTATGAGTGGGGCTGGGTGCCTCTGCATGCGATGGTGAGGGTGGTCGTTTTTTTTTTTTTTTTTTTTTGGGGGGGGGGGGGGGGGGGCAGAAACCAGCATTTTTTTGGGAGGGGGTGGGGTGCGGCAGAAACCAGCAACCAAGTTTGCGCTGATCAGAACTTCACATCGTCTCGGACAAAGATGCAGCCAAACGTGCTGCCTGTGCTCCGCGTGTAAGCAGAGGCGCACCTGAAGAGAGAGCGCGAGACCCGGGCAACAGGTGGTGGTTTCTGGGCACTCGGTACTGTTGCGCACCGGCAAGATGCTGCTGCCGTCCGGAGCCCTGCTCCTGCTGGCGGCTCTCTACGCCCGTGTCGACCCGTCAGGGGCTGAGGTGAGTGGACCAAAGATGCGCAACACTTCGGTTTGTGTCTGTTTCCAAGTCAACTTGGGCATAAAGTTGAATTTGATGTGAATATGATGCAGATGCGACTTTGAACGTGCGCAGTTTGTTTACGCATGCGCCTGCAATCAGCTGTGTCTTTTCTCTCTGGTAATATTTATCCTGGTGCCACGGTTTATGATCTGTCATTTTCTAAACCGTTTGTTTAAGCATCAGTGAGGAGCAGATGTTTGATCCAGATGTTCACACGATTCTCTACTTTTTCCGCTCGGGCTCGTGACATGTTGGTCTTAGGGCTGTGGAGATGGTTGTGCTCCTGGTCCAGCCTCCTGCTGGAGAGGAGCAGGGAGAGGGTGGGGCAGAGTGAGTGCCTACAGTAGCTGCAGTGTGTGTGTGTGTGTGTGTGTGTGTGTGTGTGTGTGTGTGTGTGTGCGTGCGTGTGTGTGTGTGTGTTGATGTGTTAAAAAGAGAGGAATGGTGAGATAACAAAGGAGTGAAAGATGTGTTTGTGGTTAATCACTGGTATGGTTACAAAATAATAATAATAATAATAATAATAATAATAATAATAATAATAATAATAATAATAATAATAATAACAACAATAATATATACATATATATGTATATGTATATGTATATGTGTGTTTGTGTGTGTGTGTGTATGCATACATGCACACAAAATGACACAAATGACAATTTGAAAACATGAAATCCACTTCTCACTCATCAGAGAGAATGAAAATGGATAATTGGATATTTACATTAAACTGAGTTTGGTAATGTTGACTCATCACATTTGCAAATTCACAAAACAATCAATCAATATCCATGTTGAAGAACATTCATTGTATTTCAATTCGTCCTGCAGCTGGTTTGTCATCAGATGTGGTGCATTTTTTTATTTTTTAAAGGGCGGGTGGAGTTTGCAATGAAACCATCTCTCAGTAGAGTAGCTGATAGTCAGGTGAGTGTGAGCAAACGTTGTTGGACAGTATGTAGTCTAATGAAAAGGCTGTTAATCATTTAGTGGTATTGCACAATGGGACATTATATAATATTTCAGAGAAAAACATACCTCACAAGGGAGCATGTAGTGGTGGTGTGGGTGTGGGTGGGGGTGTTTTAAGGATATACTTTCAGCTGTGATGGATTGTGGCCATGAGATGTCATAAAGTGCCAATAAAAAAATCACTTTGAGAAGAGTGACTGGGAATAATGGTTGCACATGTTGAATCGGGAATCGCGTGATTCACATTTCCAGGCTTTACATTGTCCGCCCATTAAAACCAGGATGTGCTGGCGAAACTAAGTACAGCGACTTTGTTCCATCAACACAACAATCATTATGCAGTTTCACTGCGATCCCAATATTCCCATTTGGGCTGATCTGGGATATAGGGGCTGCTGGGAACCAATGTATCAGGTTAAACAAAGCGGCAGAAGCTGATTTAATCCACTGCCTTCTCTAGATCGACAAACACAAACACGACACAGACACAGGACATCTGTCCCGAGTTGAGGACAGGACATGGAGTGACACCAGTAGAGATGGATTCATTCAACATTCTCTTTTACACCGTCGGGAGCTGCATGTTTTCCCACCCGCTCATGGGAGGTCCCGAACAGGAAGTTCGTGCTCCTGTCTGGTGTTTCAATCCACCCAAAAGGTGCACAGTGATATTCTTATCAGTCACATCCAGAACAATGACACAGATACCGTGGGTAGTAATGCGGTTGTGCTCATTGCCAGAATGAATATCTCCCGGCTTACGTTATCCGTTATCCGTTATCCGTTATCCGCTCTGGAATATATTTGAATCCGGTCTAAGAAATAAATGTTTAGCTCTGGTCGGCGTGTTTATCTATCTCGAGACTCCGTATACACAGAGATGTGACGCTGACGGAGCGCGAGCGCGTCCTGTTTGGGCTAATCCACAATCAGCGGAGTATAACAAAGGGTCAGGAGCGAAGTATAAACAAAATCACAGTCAACCACTTAAGCATGCAGGCACTCAGGAACATGATAACCCACAGTGTGGAGCGGGTCAGACCGACTTTGTGTAGCAAAAAGCCATCACTTCAATCTAAGTAGACCTTTGCTCCCGTTTCCTTCACTGCGTCATCTAAATCCTGAGTGAAGTTCTCCACTGTTTATATCATTTCGACAGAGTACAGTTATTCTCCCTCGGCGGCCATTTAATCTGGTCAGAGTGAGTCATTAGTAATTCCTAGAGGAGCATTAGGAGGAGGAGGAGGAGGAAGGGCAGATTAGTGGATTCTTGGAGTGAGAATGTGCGTGTGGGATGTTGGATAGTAAGATTGGGAAAGGCGTTTGCTGGTGGGAGAGAGGAACTTCCCTGATCTGCCAGGTTCCTGCTCCTGGTTTGAACGTTACGTTCCAGGTCAGGGTGAACCCCCAGGGAGGATGAGCACAACTGGAATATGGAGGAAGCAAAGCGGAGAGCTGGTAATTCCCCGCACGCCCTGAGGAATGTGTGCATTGTCGGATGAAAGCTGAGAAACAGGAATCTGGAGCTGCTCTGTTGGTGCTGCTGCCCAACGTGCAGACAAGGCTGCTTTTTGTTTGGTCTAGTCCTGATCCTCTGGACCAGCCTCCTCCCCAACACCTCCCACAGAGACAACAGCTGACTCTGTCATTCTGTCACACTGACTGGCCACCAACCAAGCGATGCACCCTGGGAAGACACAACCTGCCCGACCCCCCCCCCCACACACACACACACACATCCCTCAGAGCTGTAAAAATGCCTGCATTTGGAGGAGATGTGGTGGTGTTTGTGTTTGTGTCTGTATTTTGACAGGCATCTCTTGGCCAGCAAAGAGAATTCTTCTCTGACCCTGATACCCGAGTTGTGGTGTGGCAGGTATTCCCCCACTTTCTGCCTATGTGTGTGTGTGTGTGTTTCTCTCTGTGTGTTCACTAAACATGGTAAAAACCATTTTTTGAAAAAAAAACTCCTTGTTGTCCAAACATCACAGAGAAGACATTTTTTGTTTTGTTTTGACATATAAAGTTTTATCCCATGATAAAAATGTTATCCTCAGTTACATCCCAGAGGTGTTTTTTTTTTTTCTGGGATGGGGAAAGTGCAATTAAACCATTTAACTGTGTAACTGGTGAGTCATAAATGTCACAGTGTGGTTTGGGCAGAGATGGTGTAACGGATACGTGCGTCTGACAGGGAGGTGGGTGGGAGGTGGAGAGTGATGGAGAAGGAGGCTGCTGATAGAGGGAGGGAGGGAGGTGAGGAGGAGGAGGAGGAATGTGTGTCGGAGCCGGAGATGATACACCATGGCAAATCTTTTAGTTTCGCTCTCTGGCCCTGGACCTGCGCTTTCACACGCTGGATAATCAAGACGGTGACGACGGCGTCGTTAGATTAACGACTCTCTGGTTTGTTCTCATTGGGCCATAGGATGTGAAAAGCGCGGTTTTGGCCGTCGTCTCTTCAGCTGTCCTCTCTGTCAGTTGTTTTTTTAAGCTTCTGTCTCATCCTGGTTATAAAGAACAGTTGATTCCCTGTAACAGAAAACGGCATCCATAACTGTCCTCTGTCTTCAAGCCAAACCTGAAGATCACCATTCACGTCGCTTCCCGACAGGTTCATAATGGATGTTTGAGACGTTATATATGTCGCAAGCATGAGATGAATAGATCCAATTCACGTGAACATGACAACAAGGCCTGGTTTTTAACTCTGTCTGCGACCTACGCCTCTCACTGGAGACCCCACTTACACTGTAGACCCTCACTCAGCTGGAGTTCCTTTGTGGTTCCTACCAGACACCGTCGTACCAGACTGTTGCAGCACGACATGAACTGATGGAAAAAGCAGACTCAGATCCCTCTGTAATGCGGCGAGGACCTGAGAGCGCCCGCGTATCCATACCCACACAGCCTCGACCCGCTTTCCTGGAAGAACACATGCTTTATTCATCTGGCCCCGTGTTGCTCTTTATGCTGCTGTGCTCTGCCGACTCACCGGACAATGACTTCGCTGTTGTTCAGTGATGTCGCTGTTATTTTACGAAAGGAAAAAAAAGTGGGAAATAAGCTGAGCCAGCAACATGACGTGATTCACACCAGGAGAAATGTTTCTCCTCGGAGGACAGCCGAGTCTAGGGATCTAGATGAAAACGTCTTCAGCTGATAGGCGAGCGGATCTCTTGTCGGTATTCGGCATCTCCAAAGCCTCAGGGCGGCGAAATCAGCAAGTCACAGTTTTTGCCTGGGTTCAAACGGCAGTGATGTCATGGTGGCGCAGGAGATAAGGCCTGGTATGGAAACAGCAGAACAATGGAGAGCAGCTCTGTCTATTAGAGAGATAGCAGCTTAAGTGTATCCTCTGATAACGAGGTGAAAGGCCAATTATCCTCAAGTCTGCCGGAGACCTGGATTTGAAGTGATGTGCTTAACGTTGTCGTTCTCTCGTCTTAGGAATTTCCTCTATTTTTACTCCTGTGACGCTGCCACTATTATTTCTAACTCAAAATCTCAATTCGATTGCAGCAATAATTTCACAACTGGATTTCCTGTTTTTGTACGAAAAGCCTTTGTTGTAAATGATACCAAATAAATCTCATGTAAACACACTTCCTGTATTGTATATGTATACTGCCAGATGGCTGCATTGTGTAGTACAACAGTGGACACACACACATACACACACACACACACACTGGACTAACTATGAATACCTTATTTAAAAAAAACAAAAAACAAAACATGAGTAACAACTTATAACGAGGGCTTTGCGTGAGAATATTCCGGGATGGATGCATTCGGGATAGCGCTTGTGTCGCAAAGGTCATTCCTTGTCCTCACGTGCTGACATTATTCCCAGATACCAGCGCACTCTTGAGAGAGACAGGAGGCTGACCCAACCCCTTCTTGTCTTTGTGAGCATAAAAGCAAAGGAAGTGGCCTTCCTCCTTGCAGAAAGAATCGCTTCCTAAACCCCGCATCCTGTGGCACAGTGCAGCGCGCAGGCAGAGCTGGAGCACTCGGAGCTCTGCACGCTGCTCACGTGAACCCGGCTGGCTCCTTCTCAGAGAAAACACACGTCTCAACGAAGTGATTGTTGCTTTGTCCCGCTTCTCCCATCTCGCTCTCTCCACCATTGCATTGCTCCAAAAAAAATAAAAAAATTAAAAAAAGCAAAGTCGACTGTATCTTATTGCTTTTATTTCTAAGACGAACTGGCAAACAAAGGGAAGGAAGTGCAGGTGTAGGGAGCTTTTCCACGTGACATTTATTTTCATTAGTGGCACTCGGACCGGGCCGAGTCCTGTCGAACCGTGCAGGAATGTTTTTCTTTTTCAGCCTGTGTTCACTGTTCAACTGTTTTCACCCTGTGAAACAATAACGGCTCAGACCAGGCCCCGGCGATGTGTGGGCAAGTGAACTGAGCGCTGCACACAAGCAGCAAGATAGATCCCAGACTTCTGGCGTACTATTTTATTTTCCTATGGCATCTGAGGGCTAACGAGCACGTTTTATTCCCAGCACCAGAGCCAGACAAGACGTTATGTGTGGCGTGTTAGTGCGCATAAATGTGCCTGTGCTGTAATTAGAGCTGGAGAGTCCCATTTAAGACGAAGCGATTAGCTGGAGTCCGTCTTAACTTGTTAACAAGGTGACTTTTGTCCACACACAAAGACCTGGACACAGAGGAAGAGCTGAATTACCAAGATGACCCTCGGATTAAAAGCTCTGTTTGAGGGTCTTAGATCCCCGGTGATGGCCTGACCAGAGGTCACAGGTCAACAGGATGAGCCTGCGAGGGTCATGTGACTAGTCAAGATGAGGGATGCAGATGGACGAGCTGATAGGGAGAGGTCACTGACCTTTGTAATCCAATGTGGAAATATATAGGATCAATCAGAGGCATTAAAATTGATTGCTTAAATGTAGCTGAGTGGAAGGTGTCCAGTTGTGTTTGGCATTGACAACTAAACCAATGTAAAAAAAAAAAAGTAATACTGGGTCAATGCTGGTGGTCAGTGGAGGGGGGGGTCTGTTTGCAACAATTTATAACCTTCCTTGATAAACAACCAAACAACAACAACAGCATAAACAACTGTCGAAGTTCACCTGTCAAAGCTCCGGTGTCAAAGGTCACATGATCGTGAGAATCTCAAAGTCAGCTGATCCTGTATGTAAACAACATGTGGCAAACAAACAAGACGGAGCGGAAACAACACGGATAAACAACAGCAATGCATCAGACCTATGAGTTTTACTGATGTTATTTTACCCTGAGCTAACGGACTCCTTCAGTCCAAAAGTATTTTCACACCTCTTGTTTTCCACAGCGTGTGGGCTGCAGCCAGCCATCAGAGGTTTTCTCAAGTCCCCTCCACTAGCTGGACTTTTCCCACCGCCACTTGAGGAGCAGCCAGATCCAGGGTTTTTCGTAACACTGTGCCAACAAGCAGGCTCTGAGAAATTGTTGAAAACACTTTTCCCATTTCCAGAGTTAATTTTACATGTGAGAATTCCTGGGTGGACTCGCTGAATGGGACTGCACGGTGTTCCTGCTTTATGTCATGCGTGAGCCGACATGTTCAACTACCTCTGCAGTCCCAGTGTGTGTAGTGCAGTGGGTTGTGTGTCCACAGCTGGCTATGTTTGTCCTCGCAGGAGATTTACTGCGTCCTATGCTCATGTTAGATCCAAGTCTTTTTTTTTTGTATTTGATCTTTCTTTTTTTTTTATATATTGCTAATGATGGAGTCTTCTTACTTTGAGACGCCATCACCTATAGCTGACCCCAAATGTGACGACAGGCAACATTAACCTGGTCACGCTTGGTCACGCATGAGCCGACCGGCAACTGACGAGTGCATTCAGTAGCTTTATCCACGAACCCGTGTCTAATCTATGTGTGTGCTTATGTTTGTTCTCGAAAATACCTTTAGTCACCAACTTATTTATAGTCATTTCATATATTTTCTTACAATCGCAGGGCGTGACCCCCGTGAAGCCCGCTAAGCTGCGTGCTTTCGTTACGTTCTCAGAGATTTGTACAGTGTCTGGTAGTCATTTTTGATGTTTGTGTTTATATCTCTATCCATGAGCCATGTGTGTTTTGTCTTCAGGCATGATTTGTGTTTGTGTGTGTGTGTGTGTGTGTGTGAGAATGCATCTGCTTCTGATTACAGAAGACCTGAATTATATCGGTTGTGTAAATGAATACCTGCTGCCTGCAGCGAGAACACAACCTGTTTAACATTACGTGGGTCTCAGGGAATAAGCACCACAGGAGTCCTTACATACAGTAAACATGCAGGATGCATACCTGTTTTACTATAGAATGTATATTAGATACATCTGTACTGAACAGGCTTCACATGCAGTCTCAGGTTCTGTGGGAGAATCAGTGTTGAAGAAATGGTTCAACTTGTTGAAATGTGAAAATGAGAAAATTAATACCACTCGTATTTGTTTACTGATTCATCCAGTAGCTGAACGTTTGTTTTCAAGCACAATTGAATGCACTGAAAAGAAGATAATATAAAAAATACATAAAAATGTGCAATGTAATATGGATTACATACATTTGTTCTTGTTTATCTTGGTATCAGAATGGTGGTTCACATCGGGCTGGTTGCGTTTGTGCACACGCAGCTCCCCCTCGCGCAGACACACACTCATGCTTGTTTACAGAGCAAGTAGCACCAGGGGCCTTGTCTTCCTAGTAAGGCAGTCAGACAGCACATTCTCCTCCTCTGCTTCCATTCTTTCATCTCAGCCTCCCGGTACCAGACAAGGCCAGGAATGTCCGAGCAGCACGGTTCAACCCCGCACACTGGAACGAAAACTGAATTTCCTCCTCCGTGTAGCTTTTAAATCTCTCCGCGCTGTTTCGGCGTGTGTGGCTATGCACTGTCGACAGGATCGCTGAGGTCACACGTGCCAATGAAAAACTACAAATAAATAGCCAAAGCTAGAGCCACTAGAATTAGTCAACTGATCTGAATCAGCTGAGTTGTTGCAGCGGCGCAACTTGTGTCAACTTGTGCGTTGTTCTAGTTTGCACGTGTTAGTTTGTGTTTATCCTGTCGCCTGTCTCGTCTGCCTGTATCGCAGTGTGCCTCGTGATTGTCTAATTTAGTGCAGCTTAACGAGCGGTGCCGCCCAGTGAGATCACTCTGACATTTATAGAGTAACACCATCCTGATTGTGTCCACATGGAAGCCATGATCTCCATGTATGAGTCTTTATGGAGACACTTATGGGAAAACTGACTCGGATTCTGTTTGATGTCTAATAATGCTGCTGTATGCATCAGTTATCTGTGTAGGGAAATGAGTTTAAAGGGAGCGCAGAGGCATGTAAGGTGCATTAGCCCTCTTGTTGTTTTAGCGGGACTCGCTCAATCTACAAAATAATCCAGATGTTTTAAGCGAAAGTTCGTGGATACAATCAATTTAGCACAATATTTACCGGGACGGGACGCCGAGCCAAAATCTCACTGGAGGTCATTAAGAGCAATTAAAGCGGGCAACTGGAAATCAGGACAAACATCCGACTGGCCAAAACAACAGAGCAAAAAGTAAACACCAACCTAAGTGCAACCACAATATGGCCACACTGTGTTCAGCGAGAGTTACAGTCAAGCTGTATCAATCAAAAATCCAGGCAGCAAAATACCACAATGGGCCGTTTACATATCTACACAACTTTGTGGCTCAGAATCAAACTATGTGGTTGCACTTGTTGGCACCAAATACTGTATTCTTGCATGTTAAAGCTGCATTAGTCATTTTATCCATTTAGGTGGAACGCAACAACAAACTCACACGTACATCTAACATTTGATTTTTCGCCACTGCTCTCAATAGCAAGAGAAACTGTAAAAAAAAACATTTCCAATGTCAGTCAGTGTGTAAACCTGTACGTTTTCACTTCACTAGGGGATTAACAACAGATGTATTTATGAGAAGAGGCACACGGACCTAACAAATCTCTGAAATAAAAAGCAGAAACGGATCTGTTTCCCTCCTCATTGACATCTGTATCTATGTGGAAGGAAGACTCCTCTGCACTCCCCCACCGCTGAGAAGATAAACAGGAGGGAATTCTCCAATAAAATCATTCTCTCCGGCAACACGGACGTTTGCCCAGGAAACATTGTGTTTTGTTTTCTGAAGTCAACAAACATTCTTTTGCTTCCTGATAAGAGGAGTCACGATGTGGGTACATGACTCAGGCCAACGCCACAAGTAGAACCCAAGGGTCATTTGAAACCTGACTTCATGAACCATCCACTTAGAGACATGGCTGTATGTAAACGTTCCATCACACCATAAGGTATGAGCGTCATGCTATTCCAAGTAAAAATGTGAAAAGAGATGTGGATCCACAAATCCTCCCACACTTAACCCAACGATTCATGAGACGCTTCTGCAGCGCAACATCTGCAAACAGCAAAACGCCTACAGCTGTTGGAAAAGCAGAGTCTAACGTGAAGCACCGCAAGACCATTTCTGCCCCCATGTGGTAAGAATCTGTACTGGTGTGGTACTTTTGGTGAGACAGGGTGTAAGATTTGCACAACTTTACAAAAGATGAACTAGTTGATGCTTTTCGGAGTCACTGAAATAAAGCTCCTATGCTCAGAGGGTAGCTGAGCTACATGAGGAGTGGATCTGACCACTTTGGCAAGAAGAAGAGAGGCAGTGAGTCACGCAGCCACAGAAAGCTGAAGGACAGACTGAATGACTTTACCCTGCAGGCTGCAAACAGATCCCCCCCCCATCTACGTTCTGTGAAAATCCCCCCACTTTTCCCTCCATGAGAACAGTCCGGGACGCAGCCTCGTTACGTACGTTTAAGATGTGGCACTGTATCGATTGGTTCTGGAAAATGCAGTTCTTCGCTCCAAAAGTTATGCAGCAGTGCGGAGGCTTCAGTGATAGCAAACATCTGCCGAAAAGATGAGCGATTCTTGCAAAAAGAAGCGGCGTGCGTGGAGCAGAGCTGGATCCACGTTTCAACTCAGTATCCAATTAGTATCTGCTCTGAACCATTCGGGTCGTTCGTTACATGAAACATAGAGATTGATCACGTCCAGTCCTTTTAAGCCGATGCTGATTTAACTCTGGCTCTAACAGGGGTCCAGTTATATAACAGCTCCATACACTCATGCTCGGTTTACATGAAACAGTGCTAACAGGAGCTTCTGGTCTCATCCCACTGTGGGACCTACCTCCTGTATCTAACAACATCAGACATATCCAGCCAGTGTTGTTTAAACATCAGGCCCATCGGGATGAGGCCTGAACTGATGTCATCCCAGAAACCTCTGAAAACACCACACAGCACGGAGGCGCTATATCAGTCTACATCACGCGTCCCTGTGTGCCCCCGTCCACATACTTGGTGGCATTTTGTTTTCCCTCGTAGCTCCAGCCTCTGTACATAAATCCAAATACTGTTACACACAACAATGACAATTATAAGGTTCTGTTTTGATTGGGGCACAGGAACTATAATCTCACCAGTTTTCACCACTGGGTGACACCCCAGCGTGACATCCAGACCCATAACCACTGAGAGGTTTACTGGCTCTGATACAGTCTCCTCAGAGCTCAGTGACTCACCAGCCACTGTATATTCACAGTGGACGTCCACACTCACCAGTGAAAAACCACTGCTCGGTGAACTGTCGTTCTGTTTGGGAAGGGTAACGTCATCCTCGCCTATTTATTTTCTCACACTCTGGATCCAGCAAAGCCACACTGTGCACACTGTGTGCAGTTCTGGTTAGAATATTCAAGTAAACTTGTGAGTATGTGGCCACATTTTGGATTGGATATTACATCATTGTATCATTACTGACTGGAAACTTGAGCAATTGTGTGATATATGAAAATAAACTAATTATCTCCTGTTTTGTTTATTGTTGGGTGGTTAAAAAACACACCACATTTAATGGCGTCAACATTTCTTTTTTTTTTCAAACTGTTCGTTAGGGACACACTTATTTATAAATGTCACTTCGAATACAGTACAAGTATTGATCTGACACCAAGGCTCTCTGGGACTGTGAGAGTGATCATATATGGATCACAGCATCCTTCGTAGAAAAAAACATATCTCAGTATAATATATTAAAAGAGAAGTAGGTTAATGTGTAATCGAAAAAATTGTGTTGAAACATCTCAAAATTGGACGTCTCCCTTTGTACCAATTCGATTTGTCTTGTTGCTTTTGCCTCTATGGCCTAGTCCTATATGGCTTGTCGTAAAGCAAGATATTAACAGCCCTCATCCATGCTATACACCCAATGATCTATATGATAAGGTCCTTTTTGGATGCCTCTGTCCTAAAAAGCCCAGATACGAGATCAGTAATCGTCCTCGTTTCATGCGTGCGAGACTCATTACCAAGATGCGTTTTTTGTGCAGATGACAGTTGGGTCTTTGTACCATCGCCCCCATCTGATGTCTGGGTTTATGACGATGCACAACGGCTACCGAAGGAAAACAAACCGGAGGAGTGAATAAGTGCTACTTTGATCTTACCTGCAGATTAGTGCGCCGTGTTTGGGGATCCAGTCGTACAGCTCTTTTCATCTCGATTTCATGCGGCACGCAGGAATGTCTCCTCAGACGAGCTGTGTCTCACAGAGGACAACACAACCTGCAGACAAAGAGGAGACAGGGGGCAACAGGTGAACGAGGGGACACTTAAGCAACCGTGATGTTCCCACTTTGAATGAACGTACCAGAAATCCCTGGTACGTTTTTTGGTTTTTATCCCAAAAAAAAAAAAAAGGTTAATCCAGCACAGCAGCAGGAGCTTTTAGTTGCTGTGGGCCTGCTCATGTTTCCCATGATCACATGCATATGTTTAAATCTCAGACTCCTCATTCCCCCGCTCGGCTGTTTGTCCTGCGACGCCGATCTGATCGTGAGCAGGTGTTGTCCTCTGACGTTATACAGCAAATCAATTAAGAAAGCAGGAGTGACATGAGTGTGAGTGTGAGGGACGTGTGAGAGAGCAGGCCACACATGTGGGACACAATGCAAAGAGTGGAGGACAAGTGCAGTGGGAGAGGGTGTGGGCGGCCGGTGCTCGGGATCCTGAGAGCGCAGTCTGTTTCCTGTGCTTTCCCATGGCTTAAGGGCCACATATTGATCCAGTTATCCGGCACGTTGTAGAAGATCGTGTTTAACAAGGAAAACATGCAATATGTTTGGACGGCGTAGTACGTTATAGAAAATGTAGGATCGAGAATGACTTATGTGCGAGATGTCAGGTCTGGACGGGATCAAGAAGAACCACGCCGGAGCCATTTATTTGCTGTGTGTGTGTGTGTGTGTGAAGGAGAGACAGGCAGGGAGAAATATCTGTGGTCAAGGTAGCGATGCATTCTTTGTCCGAGCCTGCGGAGCCTATCCGAAGCCCTGACAGGATTCTGGCTGGCTGCCTTGCACGTGAGTCTAGCAACAGCTGGAAGGTGGAGGGAGAATGAGGAGAGGAGCAATGAGAGAGGGAGCCAAGGCAACTGAGGCCAGTTCCCAGGCTCCAGCCTCTGGAGACCCCAGAGGAGAGGAAGTGGGCGGAGGGGGACGAAAAGAGCAAAACCAGCTGGAGTGATGCTCTTCTGCCAGCAACCAGCGCTTCAAAATCAATCAGCGAGCCCTTGATACGGCTTAAAAGAAACTTGATTATACCCAATAAAGGCTTTGTTTGTATTTTTAATAGTATCTGGAAAATTAAAGCTGCTATAGATGATATTGATTTTATCAATGGATCAGTGTGTGTGTCAGTTAAACTGTCATCCAAATTCCCCTTCCTCTTATTGGGCTCTTGATGCTAATCGTTCTGGCTGAATAACCTGCAATGAACAGCTGAGCTGCATTTGTTGACTGTCGATGCTCGCATCAGCATCAAATGACGACATCAGCAGTAGTTCATGCCAGGTTTTCAAAAACACAATCCCTAAAGTGTAACCTATTGTAATAAGAACATAAAAACTCAATTCCATGGCCAGTGTTTGATTTATCTCTTCTGGGCTACTGTAAAAAAAAAAAAAAAAACATGGCAGACTCTGTACAAACGAAGGTCTTAGTTTAATAAGGTAACAAAAAAAAAACACTGATTCGTAGTTTCAGCTGATTATACACACAAAACTTAACTATTATATTTCATTTCTGCCTCCTACATGTGGGACACTTTAATACAACATGCGAATGTTGCGTTGACATTTTGTTTCCTCTGCCTGCAAGTTGCCAAAAAAGTGAAGTAAATAAAGATTTAAGATGCAGATATCTCCAGTGACGTGAACACATGAATCATCCTGCACTGAAATCACATGTCAGCGTCTGTGATTTATAAACGTTCCTCTATGGGACACATCAGTGAGGCCTGCATTAAAATCACTGCAGGGATCTGGCTGCTTGCTGCTGTGATTTACAGTGGAGTGGATTATCTCTCTTCCATCTGACAGGGGCAGGACCCCAACATGTAATAAAAGAATGGTGGGATAGCAGCCTGCATTACACACCTGATGAATGACATTAAGTGACCCTCAGTGGGTGTCTGTTACATTGCACAGCCGGTACACAGAATCTTCTATTGAGCTCTTCTTCATTTTTTATTTTTTATAAATATTTTCTTTTTTTTTTTTTAAATTCAAGTGATTTATGATTTTTTTTTTTTTCTATTTTCACCCGCAGGGTTGCGGGACCTCATGTGGAAAATGCGACTGCAGTGGTGTCAAAGGAGCGAAGGTGAGATTTACGTTCATGATTTAATTTGCCGTCTTAACTAAAAGTCAAATTCTTATTTTCTTTTTTTTTTTTCTTTTGATGCTTAGCATGTTTAACAGTCGATGCAAAGTGTAGGGCCTGTAAACGTACAGCAGGGGGAAGCAGCTGTCAGGGGCCTGTTATGGTGTGAGTAATGGGGTCAGTTGAGGAGATGGGTCTCGGTGGAAAAGCAGTGAATGGGCCTCGATGTGCTGAGTGCTGAGACCAGAACAAACAGGAACAAAGATGAGTTTGAATTAGAGCATGTCCAGACACATAGCTTGGCTAAAGGCTTTAATACTGATACAGATGTACAAGTGGTGGGGACGTTAGCCATGGACTGGCAGTGAGCCTACGAGCTGTCGCCACCTCCCATGGCTGTTACTCAATGACCTGAAGCACAGAGAGCAGGTTCTGGCCAGTGTTCCTCCATGGACAGCTGTTATTACAATGGTTTCCACACAAACATCATCAGCATAACAATTTGCATTATTCACCATGTCAACAAATGGCAAACAAATTGGCTACAACCTTATAGAGACTGTTCCTCTGTCTAAAGACGGAGCCACACCAATTTACTGGACGACATGCTCCTTTAGTACAATGATTATGTACGGTATAGTTTTATTTATATTATTATTTATATTTAGTGTCATTATGTATATATTATTATTACACACACCCTGTCCTAATGCTGCAAATACTCACCAAAGCTACACACAAAGCATATCGGAACAAGGTCCATTTATTTGAAACTACTTCCTGCATTCTTCTGTGTAATGGGTATTATTGTCGCTAACTATATCAGACAACTGCAGAGTGTTATCTCTCCTCTCACTGGCCATTTATGGCTCTTTCTTAAAGTAACAGTAGCCAAACCTGCTGCTCTCAGAACAACAACAGATGTACCGTCGTGGAGTTCGGCCAATCCAGTGTGGTTTCAAAGCACCTCTGTGTTTTCTAACATGCTGCTTGGCCCCAGAACGTCTTTCCCCAAATCTCTTGGGCGCCTTTTGTCTTATGATATCACTTCCTGTACTCTTTCTACAGGCATTGCAATGGCAATCCTGACACAATTCCCATGGTTCAAAATACAATATTCTTTCCACTGAGGGATGACAGGTGTATCGGTGTGTCGTCAGGGAAAGGAAATCGATCCCAGACTGACAGCTTCAATAGTACAAATCATTTTGTGCTAGTTCACAACGAGGATGAACATTACACAATGCTTCCATCTAGTGGCAGCTAGTGGAAAGCAATCAGGATTACCTATTTGTAAAATAAAAAGATCGAAATAAATACTGAACTGAATTTTGTTCTTTGCGTCAATCTGTTCATCATAGGGTGAGAGGGGATTTCCTGGTCTTCAAGGTAATATGGGATTCCCAGGGATGCAAGGACACGAGGGGCCCCCAGGGCCAATAGGCCCCAAGGTCAGCACTCACTCACTCACAGTGATAACACTCTACACAGGTAACAATTATATGGATACAAGCTTATACACTTGTGACTGCAGCAGGGTTTACTCACATTTAAATAAACAAAAATAAAGGTTGTCAAATTGTTTGAAAAGTGAATACATCAGCACCAGGACAATGCTGACGATGTAATTTGTCTCCTCTCAGGGCGATCAGGGTGAACGAGGGGCTCCTGGACTGAAAGGAGTTAGGGTAAGTCTTTTAAACGCAGTTCAATATGAATAAAACTACATGATCTGAGGAAGACTTGTATTTCAAAATTAATGCAAATGTTGAAGGTTTTGTATTGTCAGTTGACAGTGATGCCAATATGTTTGTGGTGTTTTAGGGACCTCCAGGTCTGCCAGGTTTCCCAGGGAACCCAGGACTACCAGTAAGTCACTTTCAGCCACCATCATAACAGGAAGAGTGTAGCTTAATATAAAATAACACCCTCAAAATAGCCTAGTTTTAGATTACGTTATCAGGCTATGTTTTAATTTTATAAGTTGTGGGTCAGAATCATCGGGACGCTGCAGAAACTTTGCGTATTACAGCAAATCGTCAAAAATGATAAATTTGTGCTCTTCTACTCTTAGGGCATCAATGGCAATGATGGCCCACCGGGTTCTCCAGGTATCCCAGGATGCAACGGGACGAAAGTAAGGGCCATCGAAAAGTTCTGAAATCTTACTCGCTTGCCCAGGTTTATGTCCGGTATTTTTTTAGCCTAATAACCTGACGAGTGTTTAAACGATCTCGCTGTGGTGTGTGTGTCTTTCAGGGAGACAGAGGACGGGATGGCATTCCCGGTTTTGCTGGCCTTCAAGGACCTCCAGTATGGAATCCACCACACATTCAGCTACTGTCACTGACCAGTTTTATCATGATATTTGAAGATATCTAAAAAGTCTATACTAAATTGCATCATACAACTAATGCACTAAAATCTGAATATTACTATCACTGAGTATCATAAAAAAAATCATCTTTCCAGCTATATGTATAAATCTCTTTCCATTGTCCTCTCTGCTTAGGGCATCCCAGGACTTCCTGGAATAAAGGTTGGTTGACATCTTTGAAACTATAACATCTTACTATATATATATATGTAAATAACTGAGTGAGCCACAACCTCTGATTCAATAACATTCCTGTTCTACCAAATCACCTTGTTGCTTTGTTTTGTCTTGTCTGCAGGGTGAACCTGGTGGTGTGATTGGGCTTGTTCCCCTGAAAGGAGACAGAGGATTCCCTGGCACACCTGGATTACCTGTATGTTGTGTCTGTGTGTGTGTGTTCTTGATGAGACGTGTGTGATAATGTGTTTTGAAACACATCTTTCTCTTGCAGGGATCAATTGGACCTACTGGACCTAGTGGACCACCAGGACCTCGTGGCTATCCAGGACCCAAAGTGGGTTTCTCTCACAGTGATGGGAATTTTATCATACTAACGAATCTGTGATTTTTTTTTTTTTTTTTAGTTAGAAACTTTTGATTGGTAGGTTGATTCTGATTGGATAACTGTCTTTGACAGGGTGATCCTGGTCTCCCAGGCCCTCCTGGAGAGAAGGTATGACGAATCAAGCAATGCATTTTACAGCCATAAAAGATCCTCTAACTTGATTCATAACCCTGCTATAACCCTGTTTACTTCCCTGCAGGGCGACAAACTGGCTTTTGTGAGTGAAAAAGGAGAGAAGGTGAGAATTTCAGTTTTTAATTAATTCATTTATGGGGTGAAGTCCTATACCATGTGTTATTAGAGGAGAAAAGTTTGCATTTAAAGTTTTCAGAGTTTTATCGTGTTCTTACACATGCAGTGTAATGGCCATACAATTTTTTTTTGCAGACATAAATATTTGTGTTTTATTGTCAGTGTCCTGCATCTAAAAAACATTTATCTCTGTAATTAATTTTTTCATTTAAATTTGGAGCTAACAGTTGTTCGCACATGGCTGTAAGACTGTATTCAGCAGTGGCTGTTATTTCTGTCTTTCTGCAGGGGGAGCCAGGATTTCGAGGCCCACCTGGTCCCCCCGGGCCTCCATCTTTGGGAGTGGAGGGCCATACCACAGTACATGTGCCTGGACCACCGGTACGCCCTCAATTTTATATGTACAGCAATGAAAGTTGGCAATTTTTACATACACATTAATCAATGGACGTCTAAATTATAAAGCTATTCATAAAATATCCCCTGGAGTCTGTGCTATTTCCTGAATGTGTTTGTGTTTTGATTCCTGCAGGGTGACAGAGGACCCAAAGGAGACAGAGGGGAGAAAGTTAGTATTCAGTGTTGTGGTGTATGCACGCAGGCTGTTTTTATGTTTTACCTGACTGGTCTGGTTTCTTTAATATTTTGATGTCGTCTTTTCCAGGGCGTCTGTGTCCCTCATCTTAAGGGCATTAAAGGTGATCCCGGCCCACCTGGACCAAGAGTAAGTGGGAAGAATGAGTATGAAAACAAAACAGAATATTGAATATTTATAGGATAAGAAATGTTTGAAACTTTTTCATAATGTGTCATTACATCAAACGATCAAAGTAAGTGTTTCTGTGATTTTAGGGTAAACCTGGCAAAGATGGAGAAACGGGGCCAAAGGTAAGAATAATTTACTGTATTACCACGCTTGTTTTCTTTAATTTTATGAAACACCTGTATCTAAAGTATCACATTCACTCACACAGGGAGACAGAGGTTATCCAGGGGCTCTCGGATATACTGGTTCCAAGGTAACTAATGCTTAAAACTTCACATTCAAGGCTTTAAACAGAAAGTTCAGTTATGAAGGAGGTATGATGATCTGACGGAATTTTTTTTTTTAACAATATCAGGGTGACAAAGGAGAAAAAGGACCACCAGGTTATGTAAGTGATCTCTCTCCCTATTCTTCTCTAGATACTTCCATAACTCTCCCTCTTTCCCTCTCTCATCATCTCTTCCCAGCAGCTACTAGGAGGATACATTCTAAAAGCTACCACTAGGTGTCACTACATGTTCACTTCCAATAAGATGTTGCAGATTTCACTGCAGTGTGGAATATTAACCAGCCTGAGAAAATCAAATCACATCACATTGCTTAATTCAGTCCTGTAACTTTTATGAAAACACAAATGTCATGTACTTGGTATTATTTCTGAGGAGGATGTTACACATAAACTGCTGTTAGAAAAAAAACATTAATTACATGTGTTGGGGTTTGAAGCTAACCTCTAATAGTTCATCTACCCACTTTCCTACAGTGTACCCTCAGGTGTATCACACTGTGACATCAAAATTATCTTAAAGGGACGTGCATTCTTTATCTTAGTAATTATTTCATTTTAGGGCACGGGAGCCCCTGGTCCACCCGGTCCT
Organism: Trinectes maculatus; assembly: GCA_016785345.1. NCBI lineage: Eukaryota > Metazoa > Chordata > Actinopteri > Pleuronectiformes > Achiridae > Trinectes > Trinectes maculatus. Next base: position 24,519 of record JAFBJQ010000240.1, read on the forward strand.
CCAGGTTTTCCAGGGTCACAGGGAGAAAAAGGTAAACAAGGCCATAATATGCCATCCTGCGTTCATACTGTCTGCAGATACATTCACGTCCTGCTCACATCACGCTGTTTCCTTCACGTTTCCCCTCAAATCTCCAGGTTTCCCTGGGCCCCAGGGAGAGCCAGGTCCACCAGGTAAAATGCCACAGTCTATTCAGTGTAATTCTGCAAAAATGCAAAACTGCATTCTGCTGCATATATAGTACCTCTCTGTGACATGATCATGTCAATCACCCTCTGACGTTGGCTTTCTTATTCTACCTCAGGCCGCTACATTGAAGGCCCTCCAGGAGAGAAAGGTCAAAAGGGAGATGTGGGAGAGAAAGGCCACATGGGAATAGAAGGAGAGTCTCTGGCTGGACCTCCAGGACAACCAGGAGTTCCTGGACCCCCTGGACCACCAGGACAGCCAAGTATGCCTCGTCTATACTGCAGGCATTTTTAATAATTGAACACCTGCATAATATTTGTAGTTATATATCTTTAAATAACCGAATGTGGATGTTTATGTATTTGTGTGTGTGTTTGTGTGTGTGTGTGTGTGTGTGTGTGTGTTGAATGTATGCGCAACGACATGGGTGCACAGTTGACCCTGGTGAATGTAACATTGAGAAAGGTGCTCCTGGCCCGCCCGGACCTCCAGGATTACAAGGGGAAGTGGGACAGAAAGGTAAGAACATAATTACTGCTGACTCGCATAAATAACAGGTTAATTATTGCATTTAAATTTTACTTTTAGATTGAGAGATTTTTTTATTTTTTATTTTTTTTGTTAAACCTGAAACATTCCTTACTCCCATTAGGTGACAGAGGAGATACCTGCATTCGGTGTGAAGCTTTTGGCCCACCTGGATTACCGGGTCCCCAAGGGCCAAAGGGAGAGCGGGGTGAGCAAGTTTTTTTTTTACATTGAAATGTCAAAATCCCCCAAAAGCGAAATCTTTTTACTTATATATAAGTAAAAAGATTAAGTATAAGTATAAGTACTAAGGATGTACATTTATCTTTACCTGGCAGGACCTCCTGGGCTGGTGGGAAGCAAAGGAGATAAGGGTCAGAGTGGTCCTCCTGGACAACCTGGAAGACCTGTGAGTAGAATAACATCTGAGATACAAACAACTTTTACCACGAAATCACATATTATTACATTATACACGGGACAATACATCACATTCTGCCCCATTTGTCGCCTCTCATGATCAGCAAGGGGTTGCTATGGACCTATTCTACCCCTCGTCCTCACAGGGACAATATCAGAATATTCCAACTATATTTTTCCGCAGTGCAATTTACATGTTTTGACATGTGCAGGGTACTCAAGGTGTTCCTGGGTTACTGGGAGCTCCTGGTGCTGTTGGTGAGCCCGGAGACGTTTCCCTAGCTCCTGGTCTGAAGGGAGAGAAAGGTCTTCCTGGTCCTGCCGGTTCACCGGGGCGGCCAGGATTGAATGGACAGCCAGGCAGAGACGGCCTCCCAGGTGTACCTGGTCTCAAAGGAGAACCTGTAAGTTTGTGTGTGTATGTGTGTTGTTGCACTTTTAACACCCACAATGTCTGAGGATGGTCAAGAGCAGAAACAGCTAAAATCAAGTAAATATTGGTGTTAGGTTGGTGGAGTGAAGCATACTGTCTCCATATTGTCTCATAATGAATGACGGACAACCCTTTTGTCTAATCTTGCTGTCAGGCCAATGAAGGCGTCAAGGGTGAGCGTGGACTGGATGGAGACCCTGGCCTTATTGGACCCCCAGGAGAGAGAGGTCCCCCTGGTATTCCAGGCATTGGTAGACCAGGAGAGCCTGGAGAGAAAGGCACTCCAGGGACACCAGGAATTCCTGGAGCTCCTGGAATACCAGGTTTGGATGAGATACTCACAGATACTGTAAATAGACATATAATTTATACAATTAAAGAGAAAACAAACTGTATCTCAACACTACATGTGAAACTCACAATCACACATTAGCAATGAATATACACACACCTACTTTACATTTGTCTGTGAATAAACCATACTGTGCATCTATCAGGTGCAAAGGGTGACCCAGGTGTAGGTGTAAGCAGTCCAGGACCTCAGGGAGTCCCTGGACCACGTGGAGAAACTGGAAGACCTGGAATTCCAGGTGAGAAACACATAATTTCACTTATTTTTCACTGCAAACAAATCAGTCTCTCTGGGATATATCTGTGAAAAATAGATTGTATACAATTTTGTATGTACCTGAATATTGTAGACAATTAGTTGTGTTTACTATACAGCATTTTTTTGGTTACAGGGGATGCAGGGTTGCCAGGAGGACCAGGGTTGCCAGGTTTCCCTGGACAGAAGGGTGAAAATGGGCTACCTGGAATTGGTTTTCCAGGCCTACCGGGTCCAAAAGGTGTGTTTCTACACACTGACCCAATTCCTCCTTTCATGCATTCATCTCAGACATTCTCTACACACAGGCTGCAAATTATACTGTTACATGACCAGAACAAAAAGAACTCAAAGGAATTGTTTTGTCCATGTTTGTAGGAATTAGTGGAATTCCAGGAGCTCCAGGATTAACAGGAGAGCCTGGAAGACCAGGGCAGGATGGTTTGCCTGGACATCCTGGTGCACCTGGACAAAAAGTGTGTACATGCTTGCATCTACATATCAAATTAAACTTTATGTACAAATAACCATGCTGTCAGACACTGTAGAAATGACCATGAATCCATTGGTTTAGAATGTATGGAAATGCTGACTATCCAACTGTGCAGGGTGATCCAGGGCGGGGTCTTCCCGGTCCAAAAGGCAGTCAGGGCGTCCCTGGAATTCCTGGTTTCCAGGGAGAAAAGGGTAGCATTGGAATGCCTGGTATTCCTGGACAAGAAGGGCAGACAGGGCCACCTGGACCTCAGGGATTCAAAGGTACAGTAGGCAACTGGTTTAATTTAGCCTATATCATAGAGTCAAAGGATTCATTTTCTGTATAAAAATGTTTTTTTTTGGTCTTTAAAATTAGGTGAGGTTGGACCCCCAGGGCCTCCTGGACAGGTTGGCTTACCTGGTGTACCAGGAAAAGGGTTGCCCGGAGCTCCCGGACCACAGGGACCAGCTGGAGATCCTGGACCACAGGGTGGGTTCTTAGTCCAAACCGTGGCAAACACTGAGATGTCGAAATTACAAAAGCACAGGTGTAAATCCCAGGAGTAACAGTGGCTTGTTCCAATTATTTGCTTCACTTTCAATGTCCCTGCATTGTGTACACATGGACAGACAACACGGCTTGTAACATCTGTGATTGTCGAGAGAAAAGGTCTACTTTCAGACTATCATTTATAGTCTTGATTTTAAAAAAAAATCTAGACGTCAGTTATTGTTTCAGAAATCCTTAAAGATACATTTTGTCTGTGTGCATGCTAAATAGGTAGAGATGGTGTAAAGGGAGAGAGGGGCTACCCTGGTCCCCCTGGTCTAGACATGCCAGGGCTTCAAGGAGAAAAGGGATTTCCTGGATTCCCAGGACCTCCAGGCTCTAAAGGATTGCCAGGGCCTCCTGGATTACCAGGAAGGGATGGGCAGATTGGAAATCAAGGTGAGACAAACAAGCAGCAAAGAGATGGACAACATCTCTATACGCATTTTTGTTTTTGTACTGTATTGCAAAAAAAAAAAGCCAATTTATGGTAAACTCACAATGTGTGTTTGTTTCCTAGGTCCTAAAGGAGAAATGGGAGTCATGGGGACACCAGGACAACAAGGATTTCCTGGACAGCCTGGTATAGCTGGATCTACTGGTCTGAGAGGTGAGCAGTACACACACACACACACACACACACACACACACCCACCCACACACACACACACACACACGCACACGCACACACACACACACACACACACACACTTATCAGTAGCAATAACATAGCAATAACAGTTTGTATTTTCTGTCATCAGGTGATCCCGGTGTTCCTGGACTAAGAGGTGATATTGGAGAACCTGGACCTAAAGGAATAAGGGGAGAGCCAGGTATTCAGGGACCTCCAGGAAACATAACCGAGGTTGACATGGAGCACATGAAGGGAGAGAAGGGAGACATTGGAGACAAAGGTATAAAACAGCATACTGGCCTTTTTTAAAATCAAGATTATTGATTACGTGTACACTCTTGTATGTCAAGATCTATAAGGGATTCTATGACGGATTCTGTATACTCACTGCCTTTATGTAGTCTTTGTTTTTAACTAGTTTTTTTTTTTGTCAGGTTTTCCTGGATTTACAGGAGAGAAGGGCCATCGTGGACTTCCTGGAGATCCTGGAATGCCAGGCAAAGATGGAGATCCTGGATTACCTGGACAGCAAGGTGACCTTCCTTTACCACATGCTAAGTATTATAGAATGTGTTAAGAAAAGCTTCATTAGGTAATCATGTCTATCCCACTAATTTTATATTACTCCGATTTTGATAAAATCTCTGGACTTGATTCAGCATCCACTGACAAAGGAAGAGGCATGTTAGGTATGTTATTAATTTTTCAATCTCACTAATGTGTCTTAGGAGAGAAAGGAGACCCTGGTTTTGCTGGAGAGCCTGGCAGTATGGGACCACCTGGACAGAAGGGCAGTGTTGGAGAGATGGGAATACCAGGTACAAAAAACATATACTGTAAATAGCAAGACCTGCTGCAGTGACATATGTCACAAGCGTGTCATAGACATTAGCTAGCATGCTAGCATGCATGTATATTGCAAACATGTAATAAAACTGAATGTAACTCGTTCTAAATAGCTGCATTTTGCATGCGTGTGTGTTTGTGTAGGTACGAGTGGTCCAAAAGGTACTAAAGGAGATACTGGTACACCAGGACATCCAGGATTCAGAGGTACAGATGGACAAAAGGGAGACGCAGGAGCAGCTGGTGAGCCAGGCATTGGACTCCCGGGATTTCCAGGAGAAAGGGTAATCCTATGGCTATATAATTACTCATTTCCAATGAGTTATCCGTGAAAAAACATCAAGTATATATATCTATATTAAAATATATCTATGTTTCTATGTCATTTCTCACCCTCCACTGGAAATTAGTTCAGAAAACTGGTTTAAAATAATAATAATAATATTAAGAAAAATAAAGCTGTGGCCATAAGAGATGGATCAGGAAATTAATTTTGTCAATTTTAGCGTGATATAAAATGACCTTGTTCTTTCTTGCTTCTTCCAGCATTCATCAGTACCCATCTTGCTTAGCCTTCCTCTCTGTTTCTCTACAGGGTCAGCCAGGTCAGCCAGGATTTCCTGGGACATCAGGAGATAAGGGTCAAAAGGGTCAAGAGGGTATGCCTGGGAAACCGGGACTGCAAGGAAATAAAGGAGAAAAAGGAGGCATTGGGTCCTCAGGTCAGATTTACATCCATGCAGGCACATTCATCCTGTTTGTCTACAAGCATATCTATTTGCATAGTAATCATATCTGTTGTCGTTCCATGCATGTTCTTATGGTGGTGTCTGCACTTGTTTGTATTTACAGGTCAGCCAGGTAGACCAGGTGAGAAGGGTACTCCTGGTCTCCCTGGGACTGCAGGAGAGCCTGGTCGTGAAGGCCGGCCTGGTAAGAAACAGGTTTACTCAAACAGCTCACCAAGCAAATGATTAAATTCATTTGCTTAAGATTAGTTTGCTAAAATTAAATTATCTTCAGTCTTAATATTATAAGATCTATATTAAGTCTATATTAAAAGATTTATGTCTGAGAGATGAATAAATCACTGAACTTTATGTTTACACCTTGAAAACAGCAAGTGAAGTGAAAAGTTGTGCCAGTGGCAGCCTAATGCGCACTAACAAATAGTGTGTGGTCTCGGTCTCTTCCAGGTGAACATGGCCTGCAGGGACCTTCTGGTCCTCCTGGTGAAAAAGGGGATCCTGGAGTGGACGGGATCCCAGGATCATCAGGGGAAAGGGGAGAACCAGGTTAGTGCCAGACGACAAATAAATTAACCCACTTCAACCAAATGCTCTCATCCTCAAACGGCGACTACAAATTGCATTGTGGTATTTTAAGGGTTTTCAGACGACACGGCTTGTGAAACACTACAATCAGAGGTTCTGGTAGCTAAATGTAACTACTACCTTAGGCAGACCCGTAATTTCTGATCGAAACATTAGAAACAAGCATGTAATGTATTTTTGCAGGTTTGCCTGGCCAAGGTTTCCCTGGACCACCTGGATTTCCTGGTAACAAAGGTAGGAGGCGCCACAGCACTGATTCTTATAACCTATAAATCACAAGAGGTCAACAGAGTTCCATTGTGTGGTCTCATTCATTCACAGGCGACCAAGGTAGCCCTGGCTTCCCTGGCTCTCCAGGTCATCCAGGTGTCCCTGGAGTCAAAGGGGACAAGGGATTTCCAGGCCCACAGGGACCACAGGGTGTGACAGGAGAGAAGGGGCTTCCAGGTGTCTCTCTAGACGGCCCTAAAGGAGAGAGAGGAGGAACAGGACAACTAGGCGAACCAGGTATTGTGTTGTAATGCTTCTAAGATACATGGTATCTAGCTGTTACCACACAAGTGCTTTAATAGAATTACTACATATCTCACCTTTTATCACCTCTTGTCTTTGTCAAACAGGATTTCCAGGAGCACCAGGACCTGCTGGTGTGCCAGGCAAACACGGAGAAAAAGGCGAGAGAGGAGATCAGGGACCACCTGGTTTCCAGGGTGAGGCGGGACACAAGGGTGACCCTGGAGCTCCTGGAGTTCCTGTAAGTCTGTTTTCCATGACATCACTTTATTCAGTCTGTACGACATTCAGTGGTTAATGTGCATTCTGATGAGAGATGCACGGACAATGAGATCTCATTCTGTCTCTGCCTGCGTGTGTGTGTGTCTGTGTCTGTGTGTGTTTTACAGGGACCGTCTGGCCTTCCAGGCATCGATGGACAGAAGGGAGAGAGGGGAATACAGGGTGTCCCTGGCTTTCCTGGTGAGTACACTGTGTACTCACCATACTGCATCTGTGTATAATGTGTACAGTGAACCCTCGCTATAACGCGGTTCACCTTTCGCAGCTTCGGATTTTTTTAGTGCAGTTTGTTATGCTTTTTTTTTTACAGTGTATGATTGCACATTGCGCTCTGTGTCCTGATTGGCTAAGGGACTGTAGGCCAGTGTCTCGTCTCTGTCCAGTACAGAATGCGTTCGGCTTGGCAAATTTACATGTTTGCATATTGTCTCCACGACAAAACCCACAATGTCGACGAAACGTTCTGCACTGACAAAGACACCTGCACCACGGCCTTCAGTAGAAAAAGACGCTACAGCGGAGCGGAGTCAGCACGAAGAGGCACAGTCAGAGCAACTGTGAAATACGCGTCAGTCACAATGTGTCCAACCGCGTAGGTTGATTATTAAAATGATTATTTTACAGTATTTCTAAAAACTATCATAGTTATTTGTTAGAAAACGCTTCTATTTTTATTTCTTAAACAAATGCTTGGGCCTGAAAACAGGTCTTGATCTTTGTTTTCGTTCTATAGTACTGTAAAATAATTGTAAAAAATAAAGCTGACTACTTCGCGGATTTCACCTATAACAGGTTCTTTTTGGAACGTAACCCCCACGATAAACGCGGGTTCACTGTACACGTGTTTGTGTGGATGTGTTTAATCCATATTTTGTGCCGTTATTAGGGAAATATGTGTTAATGTTTGTTTTTTTAAAATTAGATATCAACAGATGCCACACACTAATTTTAAATACTAACTGTAGGTCAAAAGGGTGAAGTTGGGGACATTGGTTTCAGAGGAGAAACTGGAGACCAAGGATTCCCAGGCGAAAAAGGTAATTCAAAAGTACAACTCATACATTTTACCCACACTGACTCGTTATGTCGCACAATTACTTCAACATCCTGGAGGTGCTTCCCCTTGTTTCTGATGTTTTTACTACTTGATTGATGTTCACTGCTAAAAATCAACATCACTATTTGTTCCCAAAAGATACAAACGACGAACTCACGAGGATAGACGATATTAGTGCATTTGAAGGTAACAACAGAGTTGATATTGTATATTTCAGGTAATGAAGGCCCCCCTGGTGCCCCTGGGCCCCAAGTCTTCATCAAAGGAGACACTGGGTCCCCAGGTGCTCAAGGTCTTCAAGGACCACAGGGTCCACCTGGGTTCCCTGGACTAAAGGGACAACATGGTGAGGTTTTTATTAGAAACACAATCTCCTGCAATCTCTTTTTTCCCCTCCCTCTAACTTGTGCTCCCATGCTTGTAATCGCTTGATCATTTTTCATTTTCTTTTCATTTTCTTTTTCTTTTCTCTCTCAGGTGTGACAGGTTACCCAGGGCCGAAGGGTGAAGACGGCCTCCCCGGATATCACGGTCAGCCCGGAGCCAAAGGAGAGCCGGGTCTGCAGGGGCCACAAGGTGAGAGGCTGACAAAGACAAAAACGTTGCTAAGTTTTGTTGCGCGGCTTTCCTGACATAATAATTGCTCTGTACATTTAGGACCCAGAGGATATCCAGGCCCCCCTGGACCTGATGGTCTTCCTGGTCAAGTGGGTCAACCTGGCCCCTCCTCCATGGATCACGGGTTCCTGGTAACCCGCCACAGCCAAACAACCGAGGTCCCATTGTGTCCTGAGGGAACCTCGCCCATATATGACGGCTACTCCTTACTCTACGTACAAGGCAATGAGCGCTCTCATGGACAAGACTTAGGTAAGAAATGAAAACAAAAACAAACAAAAAAAAGAAAATTGAACAAAGAAAATTAAAATTAATGAGGTGAAATGGACTGCGGGTGAGTTTTGTAAGGGGTGATTTACACCTCTGCTGTCGTCATGTTTTAGGTACAGCAGGCAGCTGTTTAAGAAAGTTCAGCCCGATGCCCTTCCTCTTCTGCAACATCAACAACGTGTGCAACTTTGCCTCTCGTAATGACTACTCCTACTGGCTCACCTCCCCTGAGCCCATGCCCATGAGCATGGCACCCATCACCGGTGAAAGCATCAAACCCTTCATTAGCAGGTATGTCTCTACATTTCTATTCCCACTGTTTTTCATAAGGTGTGTAGAAATGATATTTGTGTGACCTTTACATATATGTGTGTGTGTGTGTGTGTGTACAGGTGTGCTGTGTGTGAAGCCCCAGCTATGGTGATAGCGGTGCACAGTCAGTCCATCATGATTCCTCACTGCCCTCAGGGCTGGGACTCGCTGTGGATTGGCTACTCCTTTGTCATGGTAAGAGAAACAGGAAGTCTCAGTCTCAGCATTAAAGCTATTCTCCATTACTTTACAGAATAAATCCAATCTGATTCTCTATATTAGGTGACAGCAAAAATATCACCTTCTTCATGTGATAGCATTATATGATATGTGTTTGTGTAGCACACCAGCGCTGGTGCTGAGGGTTCAGGCCAGGCTCTGGCCTCTCCCGGTTCCTGTCTGGAGGAATTCCGCAGCGCACCTTTCATCGAGTGTCACGGTCGCGGAACCTGCAACTACTACGCCAACTCCTACAGCTTCTGGCTCGCCACCATCGAGGACAATGAGATGTTTACGTAAGACTGAGACACTCGCACTTTGCTTTTTTTTAATTTCAAACAGCTCTGTAATGTCTTTTTCTCCTCCATATCTTTCCAGGAAACCTGTCCCAACAACGCTAAAAGCAGGCAACCTCAGAACGCACATTAGTCGCTGTCAAGTGTGCATGAAGAGGACATAAAAGCCCAACTCCGGCGTCCTCCGTCCAAACACCACAGCAATACCATGTGCTCTGACGTCCTCGACTCAGCTTTACTTCCTGTTTTGAAAGGATGGTGCTATTTCCCTGCATGTGTGAGAGGAGAGGGACAGAGACACGGTTTGCTACAACGTCGAGAGATCCTACTTCACAAACCCAGAACAAAGAGACCAAGCAGCCTTTCGCTCCACACAGAACCACGTCACTAACCCCATCACAACGTGTCTCTAACGAATGGCACCCAGTTTACCACTGCACTGAGTACATGCCCACTAAACTGGTAAATGAGTGTTCATTTTGAAAGGATGTCAGGTGCTATTGAATCTTACTTCTCATCCTTACCCAAATGAGTTGTCTTTTAATTTCCATTTTCCACACCATACGAAGATATAGCTACATTCATGTTATCCGTTTCTCACCGTGTAACTTGTACTAATGTAAAAGATGGGACTTACCACTGCTTACAGAAGCTCGTCAGATCACAATATGTTGCCACCACAGAATATTACAATCGCTCTGTTGTAAATATATAACATTCCTCTCTAACATAGTTCAACATACTCTCCTCAGGTTATTATTGAATTACTATGTGTGTTATTAGCTCCATTTTCTTTTTTATTTATAAGATTTATGAGAATATGTTGGACTTGAGTGTGTCTGAAATGTAATCCATCCAAAAACTGCTTCAACATCTGACACCCAGCGTCTTACTAACATGCAAAGCAGCACTGAGATAGCGTTAGCAGGTGTGTGTGTGTGTGTGCGCGCGTGTGTGTTCATGTATGCGAGTGCCTGTGTTGTGATGTTTGCATGTACAGTATAATGTTGCACATCCCTGTTGGTATCATTCACAACGTACCGAAAGAAATAGACAAAAAAGAAAATGCATTTGCTTTGTCAGATCGTTGTGTGAAACACCTCTCACATTAGGCGACGCCAAATCTTCCTGATCCCTGATCCCAAAGAAATGCACATGTATATATTCTTCCACCTTACATGTATTTGCTATTCTTCTCATCTACTTGACTATTCCCATTTGTGAATTACATTTGCTCTCCCTGTTGATTTTATGCAAAAGCTGTTTCGGATGAAGAGCATAGGGTTATCATGTCATGGCTGCACATACAAGTCAAACACATACAGATGAGGAGGACTGTATTTACAGGCGTCTGTGTAGGTTGGGATGTTTTAAAGGATCTTAACATGGGTTTGTGTTTTGTATACTGTATTCTGAGATAACGTCAGTCTTGTGTCAATACTAGAACAGACTTATCAGCAAACAAAATTATTTCCGAGTTCCTTTCAGAGCAAATTAAAAAAAAAATGCAAAGTTTTGAAAGTTACAGCAATTACGCTACACCGACCATAACATATATTTATGATTGTTCTTCTGTGCTTGGTTGTGATAAAATGCTCCTTGAAGGAAATACTGCATTAGCATCCTTTGCCATCAAAACAAACTTGATCACAGTGGGAACCAACCTAACTGCTTTACAAAGAGAATCAACTATAATTCATCAGTGTTTTATATTTTCCGGATCTCATACTGTGTAATTCCTACAATAAAGTGATTTGTAGATTCATCTTGCTTTGTTTTGATCCGATTCCACAACTCAGCCACAAGAGGGCAGCACTGGCATGATTTGTGAATGCCTTACTGACGATTGGATCACAGCTTCCTATCTGGCTGCTCCACAAGCCCACAGTGCTGATAGTTGTTACTGTCATTGGTTGTTATTCCAATGAAACACACTGATAGCTGACCTCAAATCTATCTTGAACCCAACCTTCTGCGCCAACACGGCCAGTGTGCAATGCAGCCACTGCCTCAGCACTTTTGCTGGGAGTGCGGCCAACAAACCCGTTCACCCTATGAAAACATAAACAGATCGATGCACTCTGCAGGGAACACAGATAACCCTTCCTTTCATCTCCACTCTCGTCTTTCATCTATTACCGGAATCCTATCCCTTGTTTCCTCCCTTGTCACCTGGCAGGGGAACGCAGGCCTTGACCCCAGGCTATCTTCATAAACATGTCTCACAAGGCCTTGACCTCTGACCAGAGAGTGTAGGGTCACTCAGGTGGGAGTCATACTGGATGGTGCGCCACACTAAAAGGCCAAGTGGTCAAATGACAGGTACAACTGGGGGGCGATGGCCCTAATGGCCACAATCGAGAACACTGCTGCTGCAGTCAGGGCAAAGGTTCTATTCAAGGACAGGTGACTGAAACTGGGAACCTTATGTAAAGGGCACAATTAGCAGAAAAGACAAATGAAATATTGATAATTCCATATTATTATCAATAATATGGAATTATTATTGACAATAACAGCAATGTTGGACGTTGCTGTTATTATCAATAATTCCATATTATTATTAATAAAATGGAATTATTATTGATAATGTAGAACTTGAATTTAGGTGCCACAGTCAAATGGTATTGCCTATAAATACATCAGTCAATTTAGTAGCATGTGTATCTCATAATAATAATAATAATAATAACAACAATAACAACAACAACAGTAATAATAATAATAATACATTTTCTAAAAAACTAAGGACAGCTTACAATGCCTCATCAAAAATGTCAAAAATATAATGTCATTTAAAATATGGTGAACAGATTCCTATGTTGCGACATGTTTAGGTTTTCGACAGACAAGTCGCTGGATTTCGCACGCAAATGAACACATCGCTGCCATGTGTCAGGGTCAGCGCTCAGCCTCGCTCAGGAGATTTAGAGTTCAAAACTTTAACCCCTTTAAGTGTTCAAATCCTGTTGGTTGTTTGCTGATACTGCTAAGTTGAGACCCTGTAAGGATCACCTTCAGAGAGCTGGGGTTTATGCCGCTAAAGCATAAATACAATAATCTATCTGTGAAGCTGCATCTTGAGAAAACAAATTAGATCAAAACAAATTAAACACACAAACACATATAAACGGAATCTGTGATGACTTTCACTCATGTGAGGTTGAATGAAACGAACTGTGACTGAGTTCCTATGAAGTAATACGTGTTTTCCCAAACATGTTTACGCTACAGTTTGGGAATGTGTTATGAGGTTAGTATGACCTTTCTCCTGAATGGATCAAGCACGGAGGCCACCGCCACCCCCCCACCCCGCCCCCCGCCCCTCCACCTCCTGACCTGAGCTCTGCCAAATACAGATTAGCTTGCAACACAGCACGCAACACAAAACGTTAACAGAAGCCGTGCAGGGCCGACGCCCACAAACACACAGAAACACGCACACAGTGAAAAAAGGGCCTGTGAGAGAGGCGCGCACACACTACACTAAACCTCAACCAATCACATTGTTGACTTGTACTACCACGACAGTGCTACCAATTAGCAATTCTAAATTTACCTATACTGTATGTACATGCCAATTTACTATATGTAACTTTGCTATTATGTTTATATTAGCGGGACCCCTGCAAAGTAGCTATGAAACAAACTATCAAAAGCAATAGCTGACACTGGGCAAGAGCCACGTTCACAACTACAATTTACAATCTCCAATTAACCTAACTCCCAAACCGCATGTCTGTAGACCCCTGTTGGTATAGTAATGTATATCTGGACTACACTGACTGACTCATAATGTTGTTTTTTTTTTTGTTAGAACAATAGAATTTAGCTATTTTTGTAAATAGAGCAGTTGGAGAGTATCACTGTATCATGTTGTAGTGCTTCAGTACATCATGCAGAAAGATGACATAAGCCCATCTGTAGATGCTGGCTCTCATATCAGGTCTGCTCACGATCTCAGCATGATCACAAGTCTGTGCTCGGATGGAGCCAAACATGGCATCGCTTCCTCCTCCTCCTCCTCCTCATCTGCTTCCTCTTCCTCCACAGGAATTTTAACTCGGTGCTCGGCGTCCACTCAGAACTGTGGAAATAGCGCGCGGCGGCGGCGGCGTATGAATGAGAGGCGAGAACAGGACGCCTCCACAGCCGAGCGGAGGAGTGGAGCGGATGAGTGGACGTCACGGTAACAGAGAGTGCGTGGGCAGAAGAGGAAGAGTGGGAGTGCGTCTGTGGGAGGCATTCTACTATAACTGTCAATCTGTGCCGTCTCTTATTCATCCCAGTTCAATCATTCTTTTTCATTTTTCTTATCATGATCTCCCTCACTGCCGGCCTCGTGACTGAAATGTAAATACGCAGGTAAAGGCCACAGGCAGCAGAGCAGTGGGTTTGCTGTAAACAGGGAGAAACAGTTTATATATGTTGTTTGTTCACTCTGTGCAAAGTCGACGACGACAACTGACAAGTCTTTGTCAGGGTTTTAGCAGGGACTTATTCAAGGCCAGGTTCACAGGCAACAAGCAGAGACTCTACAAACCTCCAGCTCGTTTCTCCAGTTCTCGACTGAACGCTAAGTGAGGCTGACGAGTTAATGGATAATGGACGGACATTTTTTTTTAAACAAAGTAGTAAGACACAAAAAGCTTGTTTTTCTACTCGTTTGCTGTGTCCCAAATCGCTCCCTAACCCCTATATAGTGCACTATATAGTGACCACGCCATTTTGTAGTGGTGTCCGAAACCTTAGGGATCATAGCATGTCCACTATATAGTGCACTCAATGTATCCCACAATTCACCGCGAAATGTAGTGAACATCCGACGGTCACGAACCGGAGCAAGATATCCCATCATGCATTGCCAGAAATTCTCTGGGCTGCGCGGAAGTGAAAATGGCGGACGGACGGGAGGGAAATATACATAAATATTATAAAATATAACAAAATACGAAAATAAAAAGTACAGGACAGTAATCAAAAGCCTCTAATTTAATAAAAATGCAGTGGTCAACAAACAAGTATTTTGTGAGACGACAATAATGTGGTACGTTTTAATTGTGCGACAGTGATGACGTAATTACCGGCGCCGAGAGTAGTGTCCGAAAGTGTCCGAAAGATTTTTCTGTTGAGCTCACCATATAGTGCACTACATTTATTTCCCTATGTAGGGAGTAGGGAGTAGGGAAGGAGTGAGTGATTTCGGACACAGTATTTGTCACAGGTATCTCAGAAATGAAGCAGCAGCAGGAGGAGGAAGTGCGGCCAAGGACAACGACTTTGCTAAAGCGACTGGCAGTGAGTGTGTGTCGGGCCCTCATGGACCATCAGTATGATCAGATGGTCGGCGTTCATGCATCGTCTGGGAACAGAGAGCGAACATGGGACATGGCGTTTGTCAGAGAAAGTGGAACCATGGAAACGGTTCCGATCACTTGATCACAAAACTGCCAGATGGCAGAAAGGGGGCAGAGGGGTCAGGGAAAAGGGCGTGTGCCCTAAAACGCAGTGCATGTTCAAAAATCAATGGGATGAATCAATCAAGATGACTGAAGAAATGTCATTTCCAGAACACAACTTTTCCTTTTCTGTGATTAATGAGTTAAAGAAATAAAACAATGAAAAAAAAAAACAGGTTTCAGAGCGCTGAAATATCTCATCCATCCAGTCGCGATGAACCGAAGCCATGGCGACACGTCTTCGGCTTTATGGCCTTGTCACATCGTAATTTAAATGGCCAACTAATTATTATTAAACCGAATGCTGAGAAGAAATGCACAATTGATTATGCGCGACGCTGCCATCAGTCTTAATGTCACTCCGTGTGTAAAAGGTTGGGGGGGTGGGGGTGGTCCTGGCTCGCTGCACACTCTCCGTTTCCTGCGTTTAAACGACGACGTCGTAACTTACGTTCCAATTTCCTCGGCAGACAAATCTACAGCAGCACATCATACTTAGTAAATAACCTTTTACCGTGTTTCATGCTAAATTACCTCAGTTAATATTACAAGCTGGATGTGGGAATCTCTTAACAACTCGGCCGCTTCATTTACATGCTGAGTGAAGTCATCACTTACCTCAAGCACCATTAACAAATGGGCTCCTGCTAAAGGTGCAATTACAACAAATTAAAGGATGGCGAGATTGTCAATTAAAAAAGGGCCAAAACACCGGCTTACACAAAACAATTGGAGACTGGATTTCACCTTTATACACTCTGCTGCATATATCCTGTTTGTGCCCAACACCAGCTGTGCCCCTGGTTATCCGATGACATTGCCTCGCCGTTGTTTGCTCCTTGAGAAAGCTGTATTGTTGACTTTCTTCTTTTTTTTTCAGCAGGTGCTGAATTATTGAACAACGCAATCACCACACCAGCAGACCAAGTGTTTACAGTACTATTAGGGCCGTGGCGGTGTTAATGGGCCCCTTCCATGAGCCTCTCGTGAAGGCCAGGGTAACACCTGCATCAACAAAAACACGCGCACCGGCAAGTGCACGTGCACGTCCGCAGACACAAGCGCTGTCAGGCACTCGTTGCGGGGTTACCCTTGTGGGGGGCGGGGGCGAGGGTGGGGGGTTGTTTTTTTCGACAGCGGTCCGAGCGCGTCAGAAAATTGTGCTTACACCGTGGCAACACATGCTGGCTCGACAGTATTACAGAACGTAGCTGTCCTTCAGCGTCTCGAGAGACTTCAGATTAAACACACAATCACATACACGAGCCCTGTGGTGACAACGCGTGTGAAGGATCTAACAGAGCCCTAAAGACTCTGCCTTTCCTGGCTATTCTGTGTGTGTGCGTGTGTGTGTGAGTGTGGGTGGGTGTGTGTTTCTGACCTTTTGTATTTCGGCAGCATGAGTCTTTTCCATCATCACAGGCAACGAGGGGGAAGCTATAAAGAGGCTGGTGTAGCTGTGATCCCCTCCAGAGAGATAAGGGACGCCGTTGACCTTTCACTCCGCTGCGTGGACACTTCCCTGTTTGCAGCCTCCGTCTCCGACTCCCGTGCTCTCTCCTCTGTCAGGACACAAAAGTAACATGAAGCAACACGGTGGCCATGACGATGTGGACCCGGTCACCCAGTCAACTCATGCACACACACCCAAAAACAGGGTCTTTAAAGACAAAACAATGTCAACACAATGCCCACTTTCTCACTGTCCCCCATCACGTCCTCTGCAAACCTCTGCAGCACCTCCAGTGGACAAATGAAGGGGTCAGACTCTTTTAAGAATCATCTTTTAATAACATTTCATGGAGCACGGCTCCTTTTTTATGCTGATCGTACTGCATCTGAGGCCTAACGATAAACTGAGAGCGAAACGTCCCCAACGATGCTGGATTGATGCTGACAGACTCATGCTGCGCCTCGTCTGGATTTATTAAAGGTTGACAGCGTGTAACTAAAGAAAAGGCAGCGCCGCTGATGGAGACGAGTGAGACCGTGGCAAACGGCAGTAAATCCTCCCATTCCACCGCCGTCACACATGAAGGCTCTGCTCGTTTCTTGCATATCAAAGCTCCTCCCACACAATATCGCTGTCAAAGAGCGTTCTCGGGAGGCCGCAACCCGCAAGACCACGATTACTCAGATCCCAAATGCCTCCAAATGCAAATGTACACTAATGACCCGCTCCTATATATCCCTTCAATGCAGTATATAATTTATTCTGTACACAGGGGCAGCCATCCATTAAACAAAGGCTTCTTCTCCATACTGTGCTTCTGCAGGTTCTATCACACGCAGCTGGTTCCATTTCCACTGATGCTGAGCTTCTGTTTATTCTCAGTGAGAAGTCAATGTCGTGTAGGGTGCGTATACGCAGGTCTGCCCATAACGTTCAGAGACGATGCGCCGCATGTGCAAATGCAGTTTGCATTTTATCACTGCTACAGATATAAATGCAAAGCGACATATATGCACGCGTCCATGCTCCGTTACACAATGCGAGGTATTCATTAACATGTCTCCACTCTTGCCGTCGTGTTGAAACCACATTAAATTAAGAAAGGAACAAATAAAGTGTCGGTATGTAAATGTATGTAAATGAAGAGCTGTGCTGCATTGTCGGAGACGCCGACTATATCGACATTTTC
Organism: Trinectes maculatus; assembly: GCA_016785345.1. Classification (NCBI taxonomy): domain Eukaryota; kingdom Metazoa; phylum Chordata; class Actinopteri; order Pleuronectiformes; family Achiridae; genus Trinectes; species Trinectes maculatus. Next base: position 42,205 of record JAFBJQ010000240.1, read on the forward strand.
AGGATTGCGGCGGCCCATAGGTTCCCTGCCCCCTCAAGTCAAACCCTCTGACGCAGTTTTATTCTTCTCTGAATTTTTCTCTTAATTCTCTCTCTCTCTCAAAAAAAAAATATCATTAAATCTGAAACGTGAGATTGTGCCTAACGTATGCACAATTAGGCCCTGTCTCAATCAATTGTGGTCATCTAAATTAAACCAAGGATTCATTATTGAGTAAATGATAAAGATCTTAATACTTTTTTATAATCTGTTCCTATTCGCTGCACTGTAGCATTCATAATGAGTTGGGGGGGCAAAATAAAAGCAGCTTAGTACTTATTGCCTTGTTACCTTGAACGTAATTTGATTTTGCTGAGGAGAGTGAACGTCGCTGCGTATGTTCTATATGTTGTTTTTCGTAAAAGACATCAGTAGTTTACATTTAGTGTTCCAGCATTTACATCAGGACAGAGCTGTGGGATAAACTGAAACTAAATTATATCCCCTACTTTATTGCGTAATGGTGTGGCTCAGTGTGCGTTTTTATGATAAAGTCTAGTCTGTGATACAGCAGCTGTTGGCTGTTGCTCCACGCAGTCCTCAGACTATTGCGCTATATTTGGACTACTAATGGAATGAGCTACAATAAATTGTGAGTTTACGGTGTCCGTGGGATCTGCAAAACATCACAATGTGGTCAAGGGTTAAAAAAAAGTAAATATCCACGACTGCAGTCACTACTGCAATCTGTGAGCACATCTGACCTGAAACCTACACACTCGATAGAGTCAGAGGTGAGCGGGCGTTAGTGAACGTGGTAAACAGCACACCTGCATACTCAGTATACTCAGTCTCGTTAATCCATACGTTAACAAGATACAGGCTATAAGCCGCCTAACAGTTCGGATTAGTTTCAGGTGACAGTGCTTGTTTTTCAGGATGAGTTAATGGTTAGATTTACTTTCATCATGTGAGGATTCATTCAGGTTTTGGTGCAGCATGAGTTATAGGTTCCATCATGATTCATCATAGGCTTTATGGAATATAAGATGATAAAAACATATCCATAAATCTTAAATGGATGTGTTGTTACAGTTGATGGTCGTCTGTTGTTGTGTATGTTAGATTTTGCGATACGGGATGCAGCCAACACAGTTGTGTTTGTCTGTCCCACAAGGGGGTGTCCAGTGGCGACGGTCCAAATCCTCACATCACATCCTCCCATCCCTGCTGCAAAAAAAAAAAAAAAAAAACTATTACTCCTCTAGCCACTACCCACACACAGCCGGCCTTTGACTGATGAACGTGCAGGCAGACATAATAGTTTACCCGCCACATGTGATCTTCACCCACCGCCGGCTCAAACGTGTTGGAGAGAAATCCTACACAGCGAATGAGGACAAGCGACAAGAAAGAGCGGATTTCTGTTTTCCGCTTCCATGTAAAAGAGGAAGACGAGCGCAGACCATTTGGAAATGTTAAATATTTAACAGCGGCAGGCCTCAGAGCTATAGAGGGGAGGGGAGGGCGATGAGATGGGGGGAGGAGGAGGAGTGAGGGATGGGGGAAGGAGGACGGAAAGTGAGAAATATGAGAGAGAAGCGGGCAGAGCGATAGAAAACTCCAGCCTTCTAATTTCAATGTAGATGTCATTACATATTCATGTGATCGTGGGGCAGCCATTACATGTGTGTGTGTGTGTGTGTGTGTGTGTGTAACTTTCCATGCATGTGTGTGCCGTGTGCAGCCAGTGATCATACATATTACCTATCACTTCCACTTTAATTGCACGCAGCCAAGAGAGGGTGGGCTCATATCAATAATTCTAATGATACATAAAAGCAAATTCTCGTTTTTCAAATGATTCGCTTGAACGCCCTCTCCGGAGTGTTGGATGAGCGTATTTACGCAGGCTGTGTAAGTGTCTGAAATATTCTATTATGACTGATTCTTTCATTAACAGAGCCTCTGTGCAAGCATGGTTTCTATATATCTGGATACATATATATATATATATATGTGTGTGTGTGTAGGTGTGTGTGTGTGTGTGGCTGTGAATTGCGTGTGGGCGTGCATTTACACATGCGTGTGCTCATGTGTATCCCTCTGTCTCAATATAGATTTTCATCACAACCCCATCAACGCCCAATTTATTAGCTATCATGTTGAACTCGCAGCATGCTACACTTCAAATAAATATGATTATGGCGCTGTTGCGTGTGTATGTGTGGGGCATTCGTCAAATTATTTATGTTATTTGAAGTTAATCTACCCTGACTAATAATATATAAAATCATTACAAAACAAAAATGATTAATTTAAGAACAAAAGTAAAAGCTGTATGGCAGCGGGTAAACTTTGACCTCAGGTCGTAACGTCGCCCATCCAGTATGCAGTGCTGACAAATGAAAAAAAGACAAGAAATGATAGGTGATAATAAAAAAAAAATCTATTATGAACACACTGCACATTGGGTACTACACCAGAATTGGAATGATGAACAGGAAATGGAAATAAAGTATAAAGGCAATTCCATAATGGGAATTCACTAATTGCGGCATCTTGCATCCCTACTGCCAATGGGGTTGCCACATGTTTTTATTAGTTTCAGGTAAAATCAGTTCGACCTTAATGGGGACGTTGGTGATTAAGTTCACAATGAATGGGTTTATCCAGTACGATTATGTATATGTAATGAGGAAGTAATTAAAGAAACATATCGGATAAGCTAATGAAATACTAATGGCGTCATTAAAAAATAAACCAAAAAGGAGAGCCACACATAAACAGCCATACTGTATTGTACTGTAGGTTTTCTTTTGGTTGAGGAAAGACCCCTTTAACAGTCATCTTCCCATCTGTGGCAGAGTCATCAGCATCTCATTTAAACACTTGATTGGTTAATTATACTACATGCATAATTTAACTTTGGGCCCCCTCTCTCTCTCCCACTCTCTTTTCTATCGTCATTAAACAACCCCCCACACACAGATACACACCCACACATACCACACACAGATTCCTAACTTCACTGACACTACCACCCCAGACAGATATACACCACACACACACACACATATACATATACATACACACACCCACACACACACACATATACATATACACAAACACACACACACACACACATATATACATAGATACATACATACATGCATACATATATATGTATATGTGTGTGTGTGTGTGTGTGTGTGCTCTGTTAGCAGTGATAACCCATCAGTTTGCAGTTAGTGTTGCAGTTACCAAATAGCTCTGATCTCTCAAGTGCCTCTTTCATAAATCACCATTAATAAGACGGAATTCTGTGCTTCTCTTGGACGTCGGTTCTCAACACAAAGACATAACAAACACATTTCCAAAACAATGTGGCTTGCACTTCCTGTGGATTTGATTATCTCCATTATCCACTGGGAATAGACCTCAAAAGCTCCGCCACAAAACCCACAGGAGAAACAGATGCTCCTTCCATTCCAGTTTTTTTTCCTTTCCTCTTTACGTTTTCTTTAGTTGGCCAATATCTCTCAAGATCATGGGTGATATAAATATAATATATTCAGTGTTATTTATTAGGGTTTACAGTGTAATATTACCGAGACTAATCTCACTTTGCAAAAATCTTGAGACCAAGTCTTTTGGGAGAACCAACAACCTCAGTGTGTTGTATTTCCTGTCTCCTCCGCCTGTTTGTGCCATCTTTATTCTTCTTTCTCATTAATAATTTAGGCTTTGAAAGCAGCATGAAATGTTGCTGTGACAAAACAGACTGCGTTCATGCCAACGTGTAGATTTCACTAGAAAAGAGATGGTTTGTGTGACATGTTTTCCAGAGTTTTGATAACTGATCTGAAGTGGTGAGGTGAGGTCTGAAGCTCAGAGACCATCCACTGAGCACCTCTGCCATTAGCCTTCAAGAGACATTCTAGGCATCCTGTCGTTAGGTTATGAACTTTGACCTTTTGCATCATGTGAGTCCGACAGCTGAGATCATCCTAACTCAGTGTTATGGTTTTAACTGACCACACAGTCAACGTCCTCGTTTTTCAGGATCTACTTGTGGAAAACATCAGCTGACATCCGTGCAATTACATTCCACATAAAAGGGCAACTTCCTACAAACGTAATGGATCCATCCTATTTTAAAATACTTTACATGTCACCTACATTCCTTAGATATTCTGTCCGCTCATCTATGTGTGGGCGGTGACTGACTCTGAGAAAGCGACATCAACAAACTGATGTGTCATTATGATGCTGGGCGAGAAATATCACGGCCCTGAATATGCTGGCATAGACAGCGCCACCCCTCTCTCTCTCTTCTCATGGAAACGGACGAGCGAAAAACAAAGCTGACTATACATTTTTCCTGCTTTTCGAACACAGACGTACTTGGATGTGGTTTTTATGCGCCATTTCCATCATAGTCGTAAGTGTCCGTGTGTTTTGACTGGAGCAGAAAGGGGGCTCATGTATCACTGTCATGTATATCAAACCACATGACCCCCGATAATGCATAATTATGACAAATGACTGATGATGGTATTATGGAGCCTGCATATCACATGCGTTCATATCCGTTTAATCAAAGCTACAGAGAGCTCAGATTTCAGATGGCAGGCTGCTGGTGTGTCTCTCCCTGTGGCCAGCAGGGTAGTTTGTTTGTTGGGGGGGGGGGCATGCTCATGAATAAATATGGTGTCTATGTATGTCTTCAGCCTACATAAACATATTATCATCGGCTTCTCAACCGCTCACATATGCATGCTGGGACTGTGTCTGCCTGATATGTCTCCTGTCCCTTCCAATAAGCATAGTAAGTACATATCTCAGTGACCTGTGAAATGAGAAAAAAATCTTTTTCCATTAAAAAAAAGAAAGAGTCTTAAAAATAGCTGATAACAATACGAGAGGATAATGATCAGTGTGAGGAGTAAAATTTACACAGTACGGAAAAGGTCTCAGCCAAATGTACTGCAGAAAATGATAGAAAAAGTAAACGATTTCTGCAGCTCCGCTATCATAAAGTATATTTTACACAATGTAGGTGCCGTATTTAAAACACAGCAACCACTGTAATTGACTTTCTGATACCGTTCTACACAACCATGTGCAAACTGCCAACAACTTGCAGATGAATGGAAAAAAAATATATTAAGTCCCTGCCAATGAGTTGGTTAACTGAAGTAATCAAAATTGTAATCACTTGTGCTGTGGCTCAATACAGCCGCAGGCAGTCGCGTCCAGTAACGCGGGGGTCTCCATTGGCACGCGCTGTCTTTCCTTCAGGTCGGCCCGATGATCAATCAGCACCAAAATGAACCAGAAGAGAAATTTCAATTTTGCCGTTGTCGTATTGATCAGGCTATCGAGTCAATTATGGGTGACAACCCGAGATTGAACGGAGCGATCTATATCGTATGTGCTCAAGAACATGGAAAACAGCGTTTGTTTTCACGACCTGGTTACAATAATGGGTTCGAGAAATCGCAGGATTCGTTACACATGTCGTTTAAATGTTCGTTTAAGAAAAAAATAAGGCAACGCTAAATGGCAACCACACTGCTTCTTTTCTTTTTCTTTTAAACTAAGTGACTATTTTCCACAAACTGGGCTTTACATTTGATACATATTTATTTAATTTGAGTTTAAATGTAGTTTTATGATAATAATTTATGTGTTGACAAAGTTGTATGCAGTATATTATTTTCTATTGTGACTTAAAGGCTTATTCAGGTTCATTACAACCCCGCCCCAAAAATGTAATGATGTAATGTGTTATCACTTAAAACAAAAATCATGTTTCTAAAAACTCATCAAGACAATAAAATAATTTAAACAATGTTTTTTTTTTAAGGATGTTAAAAATGGCCACTGATTGTTGTGCCCTGTAACCTGAACAGAACATCAGGGTCGACTGACTCAGTTATCCACCAGTAAATCCAAGGTTAACATCTTTGTTATTTCAATCCGTTCTCTGACACAGATGCTCTGACGAAACACATAAAAATAACCCCCCCCAACACACACACACACACACACACACAGTCCAGACCACAAATAACAAAAACATCAAAACAACACTGTCACAACAATATGAATCAGACACCCAAGGCTTTGGCTATGTTCTGTTTTGTCTTTGACTAATGAGATGAGGTGCAGGCAGGGTGAGGAGCGCGCGTGTGCGTGTGTGTGTGTGCCTATGCGCAAGATTTTTAGATGCCACAACCATGTGTGTTTGTGCTGTTCATTTGTGTGGCAGTGAACAGAGCACGACTGAACCTAATCTGTGCCCCCCCCGCCCCACGCACACACACCACCCCGTCCTTAATCTTATCTCATCAGATTGTTTTTTTCCTAATCTGCTTTATGAAAGCTGATGAAACTAATCGTCGCACACAGTGACAGTGCAGTGTGACGGAGACATTATGAGCTTGTGACTCAGCAAACGCGGCGGCTGAGGCTGTTTACATTCGAAGGCCCCGGCCTGAGGAGCCGAAATGAGATTAGCTCCTCAAAGCTACAGGCTTCTCTCCGGCTCAGACGATCTATTATACCGTGTTTACTTAACCCCCTCTGATTGTTTTGTCACATTTAATGAACACTGCTTGCACTATAGGGATGGAGTCGACATCCGGAGCGTCTGTTTTGACAGGATGTGCCCGTGACGTCCCGCCCCTATCCATCTCTAAATAAATAAACCTATAAAGACCTAATGGGTTCATAACAGGGGACGATGAGAGGGCCGAGCCAAAGCCTTGTAAATCAGGTCCGGTTGGCCCTTTAATTAACTTGTAAATTAATGCACCATGCTGTGTAAATTGGAGGGTGATAAATATTCATGTAGTTACCTAAGAAAAGGGCAAGGACATATCACAGGCATAACCAGACTGGGTTTGCATGCATACACTCTTCTATGGGCCGGTGGGCCGCCTTATTGGGGTTTTATAGACGGCTGATTTGCATTTCTTATGCTTCATGGGTTATTCAGAAAGAAACAGTCACTGCCTCTGCCCTTTCTTTTACGCCACACTACCCCCACTGGTTCTGTTTATCTGTAGCCAGCGTCAGGTCATGCTGTCATACAGGGCGGGTTGTCGTGGGCTTGACATGCTTTCGACAGGGACGGTCTATTCAGAATTTATCCCAGGTTTAAGCAACAGTAGGTAAATACTGGGGCCACGCAAGAATCCGGACCCCGGTCTGCAGGCTGGTTGTTTGTTAATCAGGGAGCGTAAGAGTTCACCCAATATAAACAGAGGGAACCCTCCTGATTCTACGGGGAGACATCCGAGCCAACTCACGCTGCATCTATTTATACCGGGATGCATCCGTAGCATTTCAGGCATGGCCGAGGGAAAAACACTGCAGCTCGGAGAAATAAACGCATCTGCTGCTGCAGTTGCTGCTGGAGTCGATTCCTTTCCAGATCCCAGCCATCAGATCAGTGCTTCCGGTGGCACAGTTGACCTGCAGAGGGTACAGTCAGTGACCTTGCAGCTGAAGGCAGGGTGGTGTGCTGCTGAGCCAGCACTGAGGGATCTGAGAGGAAACAGGGAATGGAGGGGGAGGGGGGGGGGGGGGGGGGGGGGGGGGGGGGGGGGGGGGGGGGGGGGGGGGGGGGAGGGGGGGCGAGCAGCTACTTAGAGAGGAGACGCATCATCTGTGCAGAGCTGGAAGCAACATCTCCTGGTTGCGGTCCGACATCACTGCGCAGCAGGCAGCGTCCACACTGTGCGTCTGCACGACCAGACTGTTGCTGTTGTTGCTGTTGTTGTTGCTGTTGTTGCTGTTGTTGCTGTGAGACGATGTGGATGTACACGCTGCTTTTCGGACTCTTCGTCATCTCTTCTTCTTCTGGTAAGTTTGACGGAAACTATTTCCCCCTCGTGCCAAAACGCCTGGTGATGGTGATAACGACGCACCGGTTTGCGCTCCTATAGCGCACTCCGCAACAGGATTGATCATATGTAGCCTTTATTATATACATATGATCCTATATTACTATCCTGTATTTAATAGTGTAACACAACTGTGCTGTATAGGGTTTCCGTTTATTTACTGTGAATTATATATTTTTTTGTTATTTCACTGTTACGCAACTCAGCATTTTCTTCAAAGTGGCCAATGGGAATTTTTTAAAAAAAACAAACAAACAATCAAACACGTGTTTTGTGTTTAGAGATGAAAACGATGCGGTCATCAGTGAGGACAGAGGCTGTGACCACTGTCACACAAAATGAGCCATATTGTCCACTGGTGAAGATCCAGTGGTCCTGACTGGGCTCATTGGTCCTGAGGGCGTCCGGGCAGTAAATAGGGAATGGAGGGGGAGGGGGAGGGGGGGGGGGGGTCAGGTGGGGGGGGGTTTCCCTCGTGTTATCATCACGGGACGTGTGTAACTATTAAAGAGCGCCACTGTGGTGATTGATTATTGACAGATCACGCTTTTGACGCAGTGTTCCCGTCAGCAGCGGGCAGGATCAGGATCAGGATCAGGATCAGGATCAGGATGAGGGGAGGGGGGGGGCGGATCTCTCTCCCCCTCTGGGCAGAGACGGGTTATTGGCTGTCTCCACCACACCGACACCAGAACCCAGCTGGCTCCCGCATTTCATCATTACGCACATCACCAGCACTGACGCATCAAGATCAGGAGTTTTTTTTTTGTTGTTGCGTCATCGGTACTCTTACCATATATGGGTGGCCCGTCTGATTGGCTAAAGATGGAGGTCTGTTTGTATTTCGGGCGATGACTCTTTAACCCACTGTAACCTTATACACTCATTGTTCTACGCATGTGTTGTCTCACACAACAGCGCTACAGCGGTCGCAGCCGGACGATGACAGCTCCAGGTAAACGTTTGCGTAATTACGCACACTCATCCATGTGTGTGCGTGATTCCCAAACTCTCAGAGGGAGGACCACGGGGAGGACCCCCCCCCAACAATCGCCCGGGTGAAGGATTCAACCTGCAGCCAGGCTGCAGTCTCCTGTAGCCGGTGCTTGTTTACCAGCTGGAGAGAGAGAGCGACTCCCTCTACAGTCGCGTTGGAGTATGAAGCGGATGTGGGAATAAAAACAGTAATAATAAGAATTTAAAAAAATATAAACTCAGCTTTACCAGCCATGACATATTCTCTACCCCATGAATAACCCGTATGTTCAGGTCACCGTGTGCGGGTTTAATAATCACTTTATAGGTCAGGAACATTTTTTTTTAGGCCAACACATATAAAAATCCTCAAACAACCCAAGAGCCGGATCCGAGGCGCAGAGCTGCTATAAATAAAGTTCCGGTCCTGACTGACGACGCTCAGACGAGTCGGAAGGGGGCAGAGTGATAGTGATAGTAGGAGGGTCTCTCTCTCTCTCTCTCTCTCTCTCTCTCTCTCTCTGCTCTGAACCTGAGCCATCTCACTCCGGCATTCATCCCGTTTCCACCAATAGGCCCAATGAGCTGACTGTGCGCCACCCACTATCACTGTGCGTATTCCCCCCCCACACAACCCCCGCCCACCTCCACCTCCTCCTTTCCCTTCCTCTCTCTCTGTGTGTGTGTGTGTGTGTGTGTTTTGTTTTTTTTTCCCTCTACCGCCGGAGCTGGATGTGTGTAGACCGTCACATGTCGTCTCTCCCCCCTCCTCAGCGCGGACGCCGGGAGACATGTGTTATTTATCGCTCGGCTGCGGGAGAAGACGCACAAACGCGCAGCAGCGACAACCGGCGCTGGAGATAGAGGATTAACGCGGACACGCGCGTCGCTTCTTCGGCACCAGGAGGAGGAGGAGGTGGTGGAGGTGGTGGAGGAGGAGAGGGTTGTTTTTGTGTCTGGAGCGCAGATGAGAATGGCGAGTCCTCCCAACGCGGCGGATCAGCCGCCAGTCGCCGGCAACAGCATCAAGAGGTGCGGGTACCTGAAGAAGCAGAAGCACGGACACAAGCGCTTCTTCGTGCTGCGCGAGGCGGGCGGGGAGGGCTGCCCCGCGCGCCTGGAGTACTACGAGAGCGAGAAGAAATGGAAGAACAGGTCGGCGGCGAAGAGAGTGATCCCGCTGGACTGCTGCCTCAACGTCAACAAGCGCGCGGACGCCAAACACAAATATCTCATCGCGCTCTACACCAGGGACGAGTACTTCGCCGTGGCGGCGGAGAACGAGCGCGAGCAGGAGAGCTGGTACCGCGCGCTGGCGGAGCTGATGGCGGAGGGGAAAGTGTGCGACGGCTCCGCGTCCAGCTCGGCGTCGTCGCTGGTGGGGTTCGACGAGGCGAGCTACGGCGTCATCACGCCGGTCTCCGCCGCCTATAAGGAGGTCTGGCAGGTGAACGTGAAATCCAAGGGCCTGGGCCAGAGCCGGAACCTGACCGGGGTGCACCGGCTGTGTCTGTCCAGCCGCACCATCAGCTTCGTCAAGCTCAACTCCGAGGTCGCCTCCGTCATCCTGCAGCTGATGAACATCCGCCGCTGCGGCCACTCCGACAGCTTCTTCTTCATCGAGGTGGGTCGCTCCGCGGCCACGGGTCCCGGCGAGCTGTGGATGCAGGCGGACGACTCCGTGGTGGCGCAGAACATCCACGAGACCATCCTGGAGGCGATGAAAGCCATGAAGGAGCTGTCCGAGTTCCGGCCGCGCAGCAAGAGCCAGTCGTCCGGCACTAACCCCATCTCCGTGCCCACGAGGAGGCACCTGAACAATCTGCCCCCCAGCCAGACAGGGCTTCCCCGGCGCTCGCGCACCGACAGCATGGCCGCCACCTCCCCCGTCAGCAAATTCTCCTCCTGTCGGATACGCACAGCCAGCGAGGGCGATGGCACCATGACGCGCCCCATGTCAGTGACCGGGAGCCCGCTGAGCCCGGGGGGCCACAGGACCCTCCTGAGCAGGTCCCACACCATCACAGCTCACCCCTGTAGGACGTTTGAAGCGTCCTCCCTCCAGCACAGTAAGTCCATGTCCATGCCCCTGTCTCCATCACCGCCCATTGCCACCCCGAGCCTGGGGAGCCTGACCTCCTGTCCAGACACAAGTGCCCCCCGCCCGTCCAGCTGCAGTGCCTCCTTCTCAGGCTCGCCCAGTGATGCTGGCTTCATCTCGTGTGAGGAGTACGGCTCCAGCCCCGCGGACGCCAGGGACGTCCGGATACCGCTGTCCCTCCGCAGCAACACTCCTGAGTCCCTCAAAGCCGACACCCCCCCCTCCCGGGACGGCAGCGAGCTGGATGGCTACATGGTGATGGAGCGGCAGAATCGGAATGGTTACCGGCGGTTACCAGAGCTGGACAAGGCTTATCGAAAGCGCACATACTCCCTCACCACCCCACGCCAGCAGAGGGCCCCTCCTCAAGTATCTTCAGCCTCCCTGGATGAGTATACTCTGATGAGGGCCACGTACACCAGTGGGAGCCAGTCCTCTCGCAGGTGTCACACGGCCTCCCCTAAAGGCACCTGTCCCGAGGAGTACAGGGACGTCCAGGTGGCGTCCACCCACATCCAAGCTGACAGTGGCTATATGCCCATGATGCCAGGTGTGGCACCTCAGACAGCGGGGTCGAAGGTTGACCCCTATATGCCAATGAGCCCCATGTGTGTCTCCGCTCCAAAGCAGATCATCAACCCCCGCTCCCACTCCTCCCCAGCGGGGCCGCCCCCGCACACTGACTCTCCCGGGAGCGTTTCTCTGGAGGACAGTGGCTACATGCGCATGTGGTGCGGAACCAAGATGTCAGTGGAGAGTACCGATGGCAAACTGGCCAATGGAGAGTACTTGAATATGTCCCCCATTGATCCTTTGGTGTCTCTCACACCCCCGGACTACATCCTCAGTCCCCCAGGAGGAGACCCCCACCCCCACCCCCAACCCCACCATCACAGACAGCCTTATTCTCACAGCTCTCTACCACGCTCACTTAAGGGAGCACTGCAGCGCAGTGGCTCCACAGACACAGACCAGTATGTGGTGATGAGTTTACAGAGACAGCGGATAGAAGAGGAGTCCAACTACTGCCCCACGTCTGCAGGACACTCCGTGGCCAGGAGCTGCCAGGGGACACCAGGCACCCTGTCCTCTGCCGTGTCTCCTCTCAGACTGACTCGAGTAGACGGAGGCTTGGTCCACAGGAGTAGGGTGTGTCGGCCCACCCGCTTGGCTCTGGACTCCCTCAGAACGTTACCATGTATGAGCGAACACCCCCTCCCCTCAGAGCCACGCAGCCCAGGAGAATACATCAACATAGACTTTGACGGCGCAACTCGTGACCCTCGGGTTTCCAGTGCGTCAGAGAGCGCCGAGCCCCCGGTGGCTTTGACATGCGTCTCAGATTATGCCAATGTTGACGTCAGCTCACCGGGTCACCATGGCTCGCACCAAGTAAGCGGTTCCTCTCCTCTGGGCTGCCTGAACCACGCACCTGAAGTATTGTCTCGCCCTTTGGTGAGCACACAGCAGAGCATGCTGGGAGGTAAAGAGGAAGAAGAAGAGGGGGAGAAAAGCATCGGGGGGCGGGCGGAGGAGAGGCAGGTGGTAGAGGAACGTCCTCTCCAGCAGCAGGTGAGCCTGGCGTCTCAGCCTGCGCCAGTCAAGGACGATTACACCGAGATGACTTTTGGTCCCGCTGCACCTCTCCCTGCCCTCTGCAGCACTGACGCCGCCTCCCTCCCCACCAGCCCCACCACCTGCGTCCAGAGACTCAGCCTGGAGAGCAGCATCGTGAACGGCGTGCCCAACGTGCCCAACGTGCCAGAGGACTCCTTTCTCGTGGGGGGTCCTTCCTTATCCGTCACCCTCGTGGATCCACACAGGGGGGCCAAAGTGATAAGAGCTGACCCTCAGGGTCGCCGGAGGCACAGCTCCGAGACCTTCTCCTCCACCACCACCGTCACACCCGTGTGCCCGTCTTTTGCCCACGACACCAAACGGCACAGCTCTGCCTCGGTGGAGAACGTGTCACGGACTGTTCACAGCTCCGAGGGGCCCGACGAGGACTCTGGCAGCAACAGCCCCATGTGCAGGGAGCTGTCAGCCGGCTATCAAAACGGACTGAACTACATTGCCTTAAACTTGATGGAGGGGAAGTATGGAGGATGCAGGTTAGGGGGCTGCGACGGACTCCTGAGGTTCAAGGCGGCTTGCGGCTGCAAAGGCGGCATGACCTGTTTCAACACGAGCCCCTACACCAGCCTGGGATTCAAGGAGACCGCTGCTGCCGTGAAAGGTGAGTGATTTTCAAACATCTCATTCATGCAGAAGGTTTTTCATTCATGAAGGGAGTGGTGCCAGGACTGGAGTACATTCGAGATCCACCTCAGGGCTACTGTTTACTCTGCAGGAACCGGCTAGTTGTTGCTAGGCAGCAGTGCTGAACACACTCTCAATTCAGAGAATTCAGAAAATGATGATTATGTTTTGGGCGATAAGGCTTCAAATCAGCAGCTTCCATTTGTGCGTCTGCAGCCCATCTGTATTTTACTTAGGTTTATGTTTCTGCCTTTCACAGTAGCACTAGCAGATTTAAAAGTGTTACGCAATCGATTGTAGTTTATGGCTTCTTTTTTTTTTCCAATTTAATAGCGGCTGCATACCAATACATGTTGTGTGTTATGATAGCCGCTCTTGGTGTGTAAACACGGGCTGCCGGAGCCTCGGGAAGTTAAGATGTTGTGAACATTGCTGTTGGGTGTAGGCTGTGATGTTTAGATAGCATTAGTCACTTGCTAGTCACACCCATGACACATGGACAAATCTCAAAGCTGTGCAATATGGCAATGGACTTAATGCTTTGGCCCCTGATCTCTCTGTATGTGTGTGTGTGTGTGTGTGTGTGTGTGTGTGTGTGTGTGTGTATGTCCTGAAAAGGAAACAATAACAGTTTGGGATTCACTATTTACTTTTGCGATTACTATTTTATTTTAAAAACCTTTTTAAAAAAGCTAATGATATACACGTGTGTGTGTGTGTGTGTGTGTGTGTGTGTGTGTGTGTGTGTGAACGCGCCACAAATCCTTGTGACTGGGCAAAAACAAATGATTGCATTTCGCGTCATTTATTTTCTGTTGCATAAGTGGCTTTTCATGCGTCTCCCTGTAAAAGGCAGGGATTATTTACCCGGATAGATGACCCGGGCAGGGGCATGTCAGAAGTTGCTGTTGTTTGAAAAGAGAACGCACTGTTTGTCAGGATAATTGTGAGTCAGGAGTTGTGTGTTCCTGATGGTGAAATACAAGAGTTTAATTGCCGTTAGTGGTTTCACAACCGAGTTGTCTCTCTTTGTGTGCGTCTCTGTTGGCTCTCTGATGCTGCGAGCGCAGGCTCCGTGGGGCTTGGTGGGAGTCATCGGGTTCCCCAGAAAAACAAGTGAGTCAGTTGTTTATCAGTTGTCAGGTACTGGGTTTCAGGACTGGAATGCGGGCAGTGTGCAAAGGTTGAGGAGAGGTGAATGCTCACTTGTTTTTCTAACCTGGTGGGATGGACTCAGCGGGGGGATGGGAGGATTCTCTCTCTTTTTTTTTTTTTTAAACTATGAACAACTTTGTAAACACGCCAATGGAACTGTTCTACACAGGAGCGAACAAATACATGACTTCAAAGCAGTCACACAAACACACGCACACGCACACACACACGCTCTATTCACAGCCTCCTGTTTATCGATCATATCCCTGATATCTTTTGAGTTCATCAGGTCTTGGTTGCATTGTCTCTGGACCCAAATATTGAATTTTGACCCTCAATGGAGACGGAGGTCCGAGGCCACGACAGCTCAAAGAACACTGTGATGGATGGAGAGACGGATGACGGATTTTCCACGTCCAACAAAACAGTCAGGGGAGGCAGACACTGAGGGGGAGGACTGAGAGAGAGAGAGAGACATCAGTGTTTTTCCACTCAGAGTTGGATCTTGGTCAGAAAAGCAGATTTTCATATTTACTGTATGTGCCGTAGCAAGTCGTCGATATGACCGCTTCAGTTTCATGCATGTGTGTGTGTGTGTATGGGGTGGGGGGGCACATCTCCTGTTTACTACGCGATGACAGGCTTTCCCACATTCTCCTGTTATCGCTGAGGGAACCGTGGCTCATATCCCCTGCAGTACATCATTTTGAAACAGGAGGATTAGGGAAAACAAATTACCTGTCCTCGTTTGGCACCGCGGTGTGAGGCAGAGAGGGGGCTGTTCACAACGCAGCAAACACAACGCAGCAAACACAACGCAGCAAACACAACGCAGCAAACACAACGCAGCAAACACAACGCAGCCGCGGACGCCGGGCGTGTGGAGGTTTCCACGCGGCGCAGAGAGGAGC
>JAFBJQ010000240.1:62500-67500 GCA_016785345.1 Trinectes maculatus
GCTTCCTTACTTGGTCACAGAGTGGGGGAGTTATATGTCTGACCTCTTCCTCCCTTGTTTTGCCTTGTCCCATGTAACGGATCACATACACTGCATGTACGCACACTTAGATTACGTTTCCGAACGGAGCATTGATTTGTAAATCTCATTCTGTTACATGCAGGTCTGTGGTCACGTGACCAGAAACTCACTTGTGTTTATTTTCCTCCTTCTTCTTCTTCTTCCAGAATGAAGGTCGATGGCTCCTCCCTCCCCCCCTGACCTCCCTCCGATCCTTGTGAACGTAGGATCTCGCTGCAGCTGAGTGGCGAGGTCGCCGCGGCGACAGTTGGACCATGGGCTGCAGATGATGTACTCTGACCTCTTTGCTGCCTTCGAGGTTCACAGGGACCTGCCATCACCATGGAAACACGGACACTTGACCCTTGCCCCAAATCCTCCCTCTGCTTTTCTCGGCACCAAAATATTCAGGCACCGTCGCTGCTGTAGTACTAGATGACCTAAAGGAAAAATGACAAGAAATTAAATGGACGACTAACTCTAACTATAGATAGGTATCTATTTATCTATTTATCTCTGTATGTAGGCCTGCAAAATTGTTCTGCAGTATATTGTTATGTTGATTATTTTTTTTGTCATCACCATTCATACACTTGCGACCGGCTTTTCTTTTGGCTTCGGCCATTAGCTGCCGGAAACGCTCACCTGAAAAACCTGTGAACCAAACCTGGAGAGCACACGCGTGCTCACATACACACAAAGAACCTTACATGCATACAGATCACATGTATTTATTTATTTATCATGTCTGTATGCAGTAAATGAAAAGTGTGTGTGTACAGTTTTTATAGAGATTGTACTGCCAAAAGAACTGGCATTTATAAACATATTTAAAAAAAAATCAGAGTTAACATTTGTTTAAAAAAAAAAAAACCCTACCTCAGCAAGAACCAGGTTGGTACCAATTCACACAATAGAAATATATATAAAATATTTATTTTCTGAGATGAATGTTTTTTTTTAAAGAATCGCCAATCCAAAGCCTTACTCGAACCATCAGCCCGCATCCGATGGACCTTTTTTTTAATTTGGACCTACGAACTCGCAGTATATCAAAGATGTGTCCACGTATCATAGAGACTGAATGTGCATCAGAGCCGAATGAGAGACAGCCTCTCTGAGATTAAGTTCATTTTCTCCCCACATACACCGACGACAATATGTGTTCGACAAAAACAGTAGTATATTTATTGATATTCCTGAAACGGAAGATTCATACACACTAGACGAAATCGTCAGTGACTGGACATTGCATTGGATCACACGTGAATGCAGGTGTCACACATCCAGATGATACACAAGGAACCTACCAGATCTGTGGCCTGTCTGAGCCCGAGACTCAGCACCTCGACACGCTTCACCGACGTATCGCTCCTGCGACCACGCGGCCTGCAGGACCTTTAATGACCTTTCAACACAAGAGAGCAGAACGTGAATGTTATTTCTACAGAGGAACTGAACATCTTAGTATCTAACGTTTTCTCACCTGGTGCCTCATGGCGGGCATCTGTCACACCGCACCCGGACAGCACTGAGCAACGTGGCGGACGCAGGACGCAGGACGCAGTGCGACTGGCTGTTCAATGAGCCGCTCGATAGCTTGAATTCATGGCCTCCACCGCATGGTCTTGCACTTACAAACTCTCTAGATTGTAACACAAGACAGGTTGAATGTAGTACACGCTGTGTTCCAGGATGGGGAACGCACAACCCAACAAACACGCCAACAACTACAACGACAGTAACGAACACCGGCAGAGGCGGTGAAACGCAGACGATAACACAGGCACAAGCCGAATAAGAGACAAACCAGGGGACGCATCCTCTTATTTATCTGAATCCACTGGTACCCAACCTTTTGCTTATGTAAACTGTAAATACTGCGATGTGACAGAGGAGTACATCTGAGCAAACGCTGCAAACGTGTGAGAGATGTTAAGTTAAATAACTTATGTGGTTTGTACTGTGCATAGTATGTGTTTGAGTGACATTTCTGATACAACAAAAGCACTAATTAAGTTATATTCTAAATAGTATGGTTTGGATTTGATTTCCTTTTTTAACTTGTAATGGGACAGTCTTGTGAAATGGATGCCACTACGACGACATTTTTCTAATGCTGTAATTCTGAAAGAGAAAAAAAAAAGATTTTAAGAAAAATCATTAATACTTGACATAGATAATTCTTACTAAGGTACAACGCAAATGGCATATATGCAATATTTACACTTTTACAAATTAGTTTACAAGGATGTACCAAATGTATAAATACTGTTAATAATGTTTGTTAAACCTTAAATCAGATTTTTTGCTGTTTGTACACCTTTTTTTCCCCCCCTGTTTGTTTTTGAGCAGTGTTTTGCAATTTGGATAATGTTTCAAAGTTTCTATTCAGCAACTAAAGGTTACGATATGGGCTCATCTTGCTGTGTCTTTCATTGTACATATTTCATATCTGGCATATTGTGATGGTACTAAGAGATGATAATTTAAGCATAGCTCATCGCTTTAGATTGTATTGATTCTTTATAGACACATGCAATAAATAATGATGTTATTTAAGAGAAGCGCTCGCCTCTGTTTCCATTCTCCTCACGCTCTCACAAACCACCAGCAGCTTTCATCTCTCTGCCAGAGCAGATGTCTTAATTCACATTCCTGCCTTGTATTAAGAAAACTAATTAGGAATGAAGGAGAGGACATATCTTGATTCCTTCGTTTCTTCTGTTGTTTGCAAAGCCTCGCTGCCTATTGAGAAAGCATGCAGCCAGAATTGGGTGGAGGCCTAACCTTGCATTGCCTCCAGCATTAGCATTGTTATTGTTTTTCTCCGCTTGCCTCCCAGTCCCCACCCCCAGCAATAGTAATTAGACCAGCATGTTGAAGCAGCCCATGGAACTGGGAGGGAATAAATAACACTCTGATAGGATTATGATTTTGCACCCTTAGCCATATGCTGTCAGATTATTCATTCTCACAGCCTTGCTAATTAAAATGGTAATTAATGCTGAGAGATAGGTCTAATTGTCTGCTATGGCTGGCGTTATGCGTTTGGACAGGAGGTTGGGGGTTGGTGTTTAGGTTTGTGTGCATGTGTTGGGATGGGGGGGGTGGGGAGGGCATGGGATTCTTGTGCTTTAATCTTAAGTACAGCAGTGAGCAGTAATGTGGTGGGGAACAGCTGGGAAAAAGTGGGCGGGCTGCAGAGAAATGTGCAGGTTGACTGACAGAGGAATGGCAGAACGGGATCGCCTGAAGGTAGACCACTCACGCGGGGCCGATTTGTCGCCGCAGCGTATGTAGAGGCGAGGAGGCTAATGAGAGAGCAAAGTGTGACAGTTGCTGGAGACCAAGTCTCATCCATCACTGCTCTGTCCGTCGCTCCTGTTCTCCCTCTTAACTTGACTCGCTCCTGAAGTTTAATTAGAGGCGAGACTCAAAAAAGAAGGGACGGCGTTCGCTGCAGCCACTCATACCTCCATGACAAAACCACACAACGCAACAGATACTACAGGTCATATCTTAAATTCCGCGTCTGCTCAAAAGTGTGTTCATGCATGTGTGGATGTGTATTTTGTGTTGGTTGTGCAGTAGTGGAAGTAGCCAGTGGCCCCAGGGAGTCATTGGCTGTGTCCGAAATCGCTCCCTAACCCCTATATAGTGCACTATATAGTGACCACGCCATTTTGTAGTGGTGTCCGAATGCTTAGGGATCATAGCATGTCCACTATATAGTGCACTCAATGTATCCCACAATTCACCGCGAAATGTAGTGAACATCCGATGGTCACTAACCGGAGCGAGATATCCCATCATGCATTGCCAAAAAGTCTCTGGGCTGCGCGGAAGTGAAAATGGCGGACGGACGGGAGGGAAATATACATAAATATTATAAAATATAACAAAATACGAAAATAAAAAGTACAGGGAAGTAATCAAAAGCCTCTAATTTAATAAAAATGCAGTGGTAAACAAACAAGTATTTTGTAATACGACAATAATGTGGTACGTTTTAATTGTGCGACAGCGATGATGTAATTACCGGCGCCGAGAGTAGTGTCCGAAAGATTTTTCTGTTGAGCTCACTATATAGTGCACTACATTTATTTCCCTATGTAGGGAGCAGGGAGTAGGGAAGGAGTGGGCCATTTCAGACACAGCAAATGTCCTTATGGACTGAGGCCTACACGAGGAGATTCTGGAAAGCTGCCCCGAACATGGCCACTACATTAGTGTGTGTGTGTGTTTTCTATGGCTATGTATTGGTGTCTACCACAACAATCAGTCTTAACATATCTGCTGCCTTATAGTGCACACGGTCGGCCGTGTCATTTACAGAGAGAGAGAGAGGTTTCCAGCTGCCTCTCAGGCCAGAGGACGAATGAAACACAAACAACAACAACAACTGCTACTCAGGAAGTGCTCCGGATCACACAGGGAGTGATGGGATAAAAATAAATAAATAAATAAAATGTTATTTTGGAATGGCATGAAATCCACTCAGGTAATAATTTAAAAAAATATGCATGTGCAGAATGAAATATCTGTCTCCTGTGCTGAAAAACTCTTTTGCTTTCTTCAAACTCAGTGAGGTCTGTCTGCAGATTTGGTCTGATGTTGCATGAGGTCATCGATATCACGGTTGCCAGGTTTTCTTTTTGTCCCACAGATCCAACAAGCAAGAATTCAAAGACACTTCAACATCCAGGCATGTTTTCACCATATGTGTATGAATGACAGGTTTACATGTAAGTGTGTGTGTGCGTGTGTGTGTGTGATTGTGTGTGTGTGTGTGTATTTGTGTGTAACTGATCCTTCTCAAATACCACTTTCTAATCATATGAGTTTCGACAATGATCAGAGACTATCAACAGCTTATCTCTCTCTCTCTCTGTCCCTCACACGCAAAAACACTCACTCACTCACATTCACACTCACAC